>CALNVZ010002212.1:0-14588 GCA_940671915.1 Paracentrotus lividus | reverse complement strand
AAGAGAAGAGATTCAGTCATTTCAAGAGTATATGGTTTTTATTTTGTGATTATTGTTTTAAACTACTAAAGTACACCTTCATCAGCTTTAAATTTGGAGAGTATAATGCTTATGTCCTAAATGTAAGGGTCAAGTATGGGTCATTTAAAGGTGATGGTACAAACCCATTTTTTCCAAGTTTTTCGTTATTAGGGTAATGAAACAAACTTTTTATACAAATTATTGGGTTTCACAGTTTTTGGGGTTTTTGTCAACATCAAGTTCTCAAGTGAATGCATTCATCATGTGTGAAAGGACTTATCTCATGGTCTCTAGTACATGGGCATGTCGTTCATCCATGAGTCGCTGGTCCGTAGAAGACGCGCCGATCGCGGGAGTCATTATACCGTCCGCTCGATGTTCTGCACCGGAGAGTCGCAGACGAAAAATCAACAAATATAACATTTTCCAATCATGTAGTAGACTTCTTTATACAACGAGCAAGTCTTTTGATGTCTTTGCCGGGAGTTGCCGCAGACGTCGCACTATTAGATTATTCCACTGACGTTCGCAGAGACGTCAAAACTTTACAGATTAAAGATGAGACGGTTTAATAACATTTGATTTGCTGGCGATCTCAAAGAGGTTACTAAAATGAACATGTTTGACTTTATGTTATCCATTTCCCTCGACGGCCTGAAGTCCTCAGGAGATGTCACCACAACACGATCTCACGATCTCAAGGAGACTCCCAATTGCGAACACACATTGCCTAATTGAGTGAGAGTATCTTTGATAAATGAGATGCATTCATTGAACTTTTGGTGACAATCCCCCAACACGTAGAACTAACATTTAAAAGTTGTTTCATACTCTAAAAAAAAAAACTTGAAAAAATTGGTTTTGTACTATCACCTTTAAAAGGGCCACTACGCTGTGACCCTTACCGTTATTGGACGCTAAGCCAATTTGCCTCTAAATAAAAGCTGATGAGTGTACTAGTAAGTTTCTAGGTAAACAATCAAAAATAAACCATATATACTTTGTAAATAGACTGACCTTTGAACTTCATTACTTTTTTTAGGAACACACTGTTATAACCGGCATTCGCATCATGGGGTTGAATTAATTCTGTTCTGCAACTGTATAAATCATAAAAGCAATAGGGCGATTCATGCTTTTCGTTTTTATTTGTCTTTTTTTTTTCTGTTATTATGTGTTCGCGTACTTTAAAACATACTATTTTCATTTATTTGTAAAGTAATGTATATCGAAAGTCAATATTAAGTCTGTCCATTGTGTACCTTTCTGGTACTACTTGTAGGATTACCAATCAATCAAGAAAATATTCTTTATTTTCATAGCAAAAGAATGGTAAACATATTGTCAAAATGTCACCATACGGCACAGCATGGAATCGCCAGTAGCTTTGACGGCACTGATGCAACTGACATGTAACTCTTTTTATGATCAAGATTTTAGCCATCAAATACTAGCATTGCACATTATTTACACTGTGTCAAATTACTAAGGAAATCATTCAGGTACAATTCCAGCATACACAAGTGCAGTTCTATTCACATATGAAGTATGTGGCAGATTTGATTATGAGCCAGTATCTCATTCATCAGTCGTGCACTATTTTTGGCTGTCAAAATGCTACAGTGCATATCAGTTATTGATATGCAGTCATTGTCTCCGACGAACATACTTATATGAGTGATATCAAGCCTTGTAGCCTACATGTTGTGACCACCGCAGTAAGTGCAAAACACCCAGATTATGTAAACTATACACAAACAAAAAAAGTAAGTTCCCCTTAATCAAAATGATGTAACTTTTGAACGGGCTTGTTTTTCGTACGATAATTTTTAGAGGGAAGTTTTATCCACTTATTAAGTACCTTCTGTGAAAAAAATGACATCGATCACTTGAGACATGCATGAGTAATCAACGTTTAAAGCAAAATGGACATTTTCAAAAGTCACAAGGGTCATTTTTAGGCTGTAAAAAAAACAATTTTGTAAAATTTTCTTTTTACTTTGGTGCTTAAACATTCTGTGGATTTATCATGCCAAATGTGATCATCCAACACCAATCCCGATACAATTTCACGTATTTTTAATGGATGAGTGAGCACAAGTTTAAGAATTGTGTTCAGGCCTACCACATAAGTGATAAATCTAACAATTTTATTGAAAGAATTGACATTGATATTTTTCATCAACGATTATCGACACATTTTGTGAGAAAATGAGCGACTATTTCGTCGTGTCATGGACGAGTGAGCACACCTTTAAAGGTGACTTTTGTTGACTTTTGTATTGACAATTTTTGCGCTTTCACGTGTGTTTTATTTATGCATTATGAATGAGACTTTATCCTCATTTTCGCACATAAGTTAGTCGATAAGTGTATAAACATAACTGCCAAACGCCAATTACTCCAAAGACCATTTTTGTTAAAAAGTTCCAGGGTGTTGATTTGGGGCTTGTTTTTTGCATCGAGATTGTACACAATGTCAATGGAGAGGAAATCAAAATTTTAACAAAATTGAAATTCGGCTCAATTTCAATTGAGGATTTTTTGTTAATTTTATACTGGGAGTTTTTTTCACAAAACTTGGCACACAAGTTCAGGGTGGTGCTAACTACATGAACAAATGCTAAATTGAGAATCTGATAGGTAGCGGATGGGGCACCAAAGCTATGAATTCCTTCTTATTTACATATTTTTCTAATAATTCTGGCTCACTGAAGCATAAAACACTGGAATTTTCGTGAAACTCGAATCAAATGACTATCCAAGAGTCTATGACAATTATCCAAAGCTAAGCGATTGAATTTAGTCCACGAACGAAAATTGCTTTTTCAACGTATCAAGTGTTCATTGAAGCGTGAATTTTTAAATAAAATGCCATAGCATTATTTGAAAATAATTAATTTGACATACACATAAAAAAAAATATGTTGATAAAATGATTTTAATACACAAAAATGGAACAATACTTACAATAGGAATTTTAAAAGTGTCCTTTTTTGTTTTTATTTAGTGTTCAATTCAACCGTGAATTGATGAATATTGTTTTAAAACACTCTTCCAGATGCATATTCCGACATAATCAATCATAATTTAAAAGTAAAAATGTGTGAAAAGTGCCAGTTTTTGCAGATTTTTATGTCATGACTTCATCCAACGTTGAATTGAATGAAAAGTCGTTTGATGTGTTAGAAATTAAGACAACAATCCTTCTGAACATATCTCTTGTTTAAAAGTTTGAATTTGTTCCAATATTATTGAATTAAAGTTTGAACTGACCTTGTGACTTTCGAAAGTGACATTTTTGTCTTTTGACTGTGCTCATTGAAGCATGAACTCAACAAATTTCATTGAATTCCACCGAAATGGTAGCTGATAAAATTACCTACAAGCACATGTAATGGGCATTCGTAAAACTCCTCTTGTTAAAAAGTTACATCATTTTGATTAGAGGGGACTTACTTTTTTTGTTGAGGGGGGGGGGGGGGGGGGGGGGGGGGGGGGGGGGGGGGGGGGGGGGGGGGGGGGGGGGGGGGGGGGGGGGGGGGGGGGGGGGGGGGGGGGGGGGGGGGGGGGGGGGGGGGGGGGGGGGGGGGGGGGGGGGGGGGGGGGGGAGGTGTATTCTGTTTATCACTTTGGTAGATGTAGAGACCGAATTCTTTAACTAAAGGTACACCTAGTTGACTAACATGAAACTACAGTGTATACTTTTTGCAAAATGACAGAGGCTAATTAGCTTTACCATCACAGTTTCTCCTTAAGATTATATCTAGGTGTAAAAGTGCCCTGTAACACAAAGACCTATGATTGATAAAAAGATTGATTTCTCTCAGTAGCCATCATCAAAGTTGATGATCTTAATCCTAACCTGAGCCCTAACCCTAATCTTAATCATATCCTTATCCTAACCCATAAATGTCTTTGCTTCTAAAACCCTACATCTACAAGCAATTGATGTTATTCATACTCAAAACGTACCTTGATGAAGCTTGCCGTGGCAATATTTCAGTTAACAACTCAGGATGACGGTAAATGGGTGGCTACGGAGAAGGCCTTTGCATATCCAACTATCATGGTTCTGTGAAAATTAAGGAAAGCACTTCTTTACATTAATCATAGAATAGGTTATGTTCTAGAAAGAAAGAATGGTCAATAAGGGAAGGGACTTCAGCAAGATTTATGAGATCCCTGAGGATTCAAGGGCATTGAAATGCCATGACGGGAGTGTCAGGAATAGCATGATTAGAAGGGTGGAGAATAGCATGAAGGATAGTGTGGAGAGGAGGTAAATCAGGTTGACAGGTGGTCACGAGGGGTATTTTGTCCTGGTAGTTGGCTTTCTGTTTGAGAACATCATGTAGGGAGAGAACAACCTTTGTCAGTGGCTTTTTAGACTATCCTAGCACTGTGTCCTCTGGTTACAAGATAATTCTTCAAGTTCCTGGCATGGGATGAAAAGCCAAAATGAGCCAAACAGATGTGGCGGAGTCCGAGGGCTTGACTATATGGGATGCTGGTATTGCAGTGACTGAGGCGATGGCTCGATGAGTGTAGGTACTGGTGGGTATCTGTGTGTTTGGTGTAGAGAGTGGTGGTAATAACATTGGACTCCTTCTTTTCCTTATTCCTTAAAAAAGGACGAAGATTGGCTTTCAAAATATTATGAATTAAGAGATATATTTTGCTTTAAATTCTGGTTTGGAATGTTTTAAATAACACAAGACAAACACTCTAATTTTTCAAGAATTTTCTAACTCTGAAAGTCTTGATATTGAGAGAAAGAAAAAAGAGACCTACATGTACATGTAATAAGGACTTTGAAGTAATTCAAGTTTGCTAGTGTTCAATTATTCCATTATTCAATTGAGCAATGTGTTTTGTATCTTTAAAGGAATTTCATCATAATTTGGCTTATTTTTCTCCCTAAATAAATCATAACATGACAATATGTTTGCTTAACCCTAATTAGACTGGGGTATTTTAGAGGCTGGAAAGAGTGGGAAGACCTTCAGATCTCGTCCGTTTATTGCGCGATTGCAAAGAAAATCGACACACACTTCATCCTTGACGTAATCTACAGAATTGTGAAAAAATAATTCAAATTTATTCTAAATTCATTAATTATGCTAATTTATGCATAAAATTAGAATTTGGCTGTAAATCATTAAATAAAGCCCTTGAAGTTCTCATTTTTTGTTTACGGACTCTTTAGGAGACTTTAATCAAAGGCACATAAAAAAAAATTGGTATCAACTTTTTTTTTTTTTTTTTTTTTTTTTTTTAATTGTTTTTCAATGGAAATTGTCGGCGACATTATTTCGGTCTTAAATAGCAGCAAGTCAGATAATTGTTATCAATGAAAGCAAATTTAATTACTCATTTATGCATTTTAGCTGAAAACACAATTTGTATTGACTTTGAACATGAATTCACGTTTTTGAGCAATTTGGGGTCTGACGCACGGGTACAAAAAATTATGCGTAACTCGCGAACCGGGTAACCGGAAATCGCATATTTGGATTTAAAAGATGCGAGAAACTTAAAAAAAACTGTCCTGAATATATTTATCGCGAAAAATGTAGTGGTGGGCCCTCTAGCCCCCCCCCCCCCCCCCCCCCCCCCTCCCCAGTCTAATTAGGATTAACCCATTTTGAGTCTTGAATACATTTATTCATCCTATCAAATACAATTTCCCCAGAGGACCATTGCGAAGTGATAAACACAAGTTAAGTTACAAGATTATTCAAATTCAGATTTGGGAGCACATCCTTCAGTATAAATTATAAACTGAATGCGGTGAACCGGATGCCAGATAAAACAAACTGAAAGTGCTACCTAAACCGTCATCCTTGCCATTATCATCATCAACTCACCATTATATCTGTATTCATCACTATTTGGATACAGTATGTTGGGCTTCTTTCTATAGAGGAAGCTACATGTATGTCATAAACCTCTGGCATAACCCTGGCACTCCTGCTCCAAGACTTGAAGATTGACCACACCCTATATGAGAAAGGAAAAGGTGGTTCGAAAGCTCTGAGTCTCGCCTAATATTGCAATCCAGACCTTTCTTCCTCTCGATGACGTTTTAAGATCTCACCATCCTCATCAATAAATATGAGGAATAACCAAGTTATCATTTCGTACCAAGCTTGAACACACTTGATGCAAAAGTGAGCGTAAGTTAAACAAAAACATTTTTTGGGGGGAATGACTATTAAACTATAACAATAAACATACCAATGGGGAAAATCTAGTCTTTGTAAAAAATTTCAGGTGAGACAAAGACTGTCGACCTACCAGGATCAAAGTGGTCATATCTTTACAAATATTAATAAACTCCATGCTATTTTTAAAAAGAAGAAAGTGATTAACATCTACAGAGAGAAATATTTTGAGGGCCCACCTCCCCCCCCCCCATTTTTTGGGAGCCCCTATAGTATGTATTCTAAACCATAGACCAAGTTTTGGCTATTGCGTACCTTTTATTGGATATATCATACAGAAGGATTGCACAACAGAAATGCACTAATTTCAGCTCGTACAACTCGGTGAACGTTTCAGAATACAGGCCTTTATATTTCTTCCTTTGCTCCGACCCTTACTCTCTCTCTCCATTTTAAAGAGAAAAAAAAAAGAAAAGAAAATGAGCAAGAAATTCCAACAAACATGTACTGAAATTGCTGATAAGATTTCTTTTAACAATAAATTAATTATAATATAGGCTAAGAAATAACAGAGCACTTTCTTAAAATATAAGATTGAGTCTATAACAATCAATGATTATTATTGGGGGATTATTCATTATATTTCCCCCCATAAATGTTCAACAAATAGAGTTACACTCAAGAATTATATGCTTTTCAGAATGCAGTTAAAATCCTTAACCCCAGGAAATAGGTAGGGCTAAGGGGGGGCCTTAGTACCACCTATTTCCTGGGGTTAAGCTTAGCACGCTTCGGTTTCAGAACTGCGTTTACCAAAGTAGGCTAGCACGGTAAATAGTACAGTACTATCTGCTCTGCTAAAAGCAGGGTTAGCCGGGTAATTGCGGAGTTAGCCGGAGCAATTGCGGTGCTAAGAAGTTGCAGTCTGAAACCAAAACCGTGCTAAGGAAAGAGGGGGCTAAGCATTAGCCAATCAATGAAAATGTGGTCATGAAAATGCATAATTATTCGTAAACTTGATAACACAAATATAGAGAAAAAAAATGAATAACATAAGGAAAAAGAGAGAAAACAATGAATAACTAAGGAAACATGGAAAAACAATGAATAACATAAGGAAAAAGAGAAAAACAATGAATAACATAAAGAAAAAGAAAAAAACCATGAATAACTTAATCCAGGAAAAAGAGAAAACAATGAATAACATAAGGAAAAAAAAAAACAATGAATACAATAAAGAAAAGAAGAAAAAATGAATAACATAAGGAAAAGAGAGAAAAAAACAAAGAAAAATAATGAAACAAAGATAAAATGAAAAAAAGAAAAAGAGATAAAATAAATGAATTACATAAAGAAAGAGAGAAAAAAAAGGAATAACATAAGGAAAAGAGAAAACAAATGAATAACATAAAGAAAAAGAAAAAAAAATGAATAACTTAATCAGCGAAAAAGAGAAAAACAATGAATAAACATAAGGAAAAAGAGAAAAAACAATGAATAACATAAAGAAAAAGAGAAAAACAATGAATAACATAAGAAAAAGAATAAAGCAATAAATAACATAGGAAAAGAAAGAAAACAAAGAATAACATAAGGGAAAGAGAGAGCATGAATTAAAACAATAATATCATAAGGAAAAGAAGAAAAAAATCTAAAACATAAGGAAAGAGAGAAAACAATGAATACATAAAGGAAAAAGAGAAAACAGAATGAAACATAAGAAAAAGAGAAAACTGAATACATAAGAAAGAAAATAAAAGCAATGAATAACATGAGGAAGAAGAAAACAAAGAATAACACTAAGTGGAAGGAAAAGGAAAGCAATGAATTAAAACAATGAATAGACATAAGGAAAGGAGAAAAACAATCTAAACATAAGGAAAGGAGAAAACAATGAATAACAAATAAGGAAAAAGAGAAAACAATGATTAACATAATGAAAAGAGAGATAAATAATGAATTAACATAAGGAAAAAAGAAGAGAAAAAAGGAATAAATAAAGAAAAGGAGAAAAAACAAGGAATAATAAGGAAAACGAAACAAAAAAGGAATAACATAAGGAAGAGAAACAAAGAATAACAAAGAAAGATAGAAAACATAGAATAACATAAGGAAAGAGGTAAAAACAATGAAGAACATAAAGAAAGAGAGTGAAATCATTGATATTCGTGATCCAGCAAATAGTATGGGGTTAAGGAATACACAGTGAGATGAAAGCTTGAATTTCTTAACCCTGGCTAAGCAAATAGTATGGGGTTAAGAACACAGTTCTGAAAGCAAAAAAAATAGTACGGGTTTAAGGATAGTATGGGGTTAAGGATAGTACGGGGTTAAGAAATAGCAGTCTGAAAAGGGTATTAGTGTATACACCCCCCCCCCAACAACCCTTGTCATTTCATGTTCTTGTGCAGTGCAGCGATTTAAAGTGCTAGATGATATAGCTCATATTTACAGGCATGATTATAGTTTTTATTTAGCTTTCAAATGACATAAATTTCATATAAGAACCCTTTTTTAATTGAAATATTGTATGTGTAAGAGCCAAATTTAGACCATAGTAACAAAACCTGTCTGTTTGGTGGCAAGTATAACATACGGCCACACCTCTAAATATAAATGTGAGATTTTAAAACTTCATTTCATGTGTAGGTTTTGGTTAAGTTTAATTGTATAAATTCTTCTGATTATAGTACTTGTCTGTTGACTAGCTTTGACTCAACACTATCAATATCAGGGCAGAAGTACCAAAAATGATCTAAAGGTAGATATTAACTTGCCATATATCAGATGCTTGGCTGTCAAATCCTTCTGGTGTATCAAAGAGCTGTCATTCCTTCTTTATAGACCTATGCAGATCCTGGATGATTGGTGTTACATCTGAATAAGATCATCATACATCCCTATCCACATTATGCCATCTATCTACAAAAGAAGAATGGGAAAAAAGGAGAACCCTGGCTTTGTTAGTTTTAGGAGAACTCATGCGAAATTAGGGTATTTTGGAAAGTAGGGTAAATGTAAGAAAGAACAACACTGCTTTTATCTTATCATTTGTTGCTGTCATCCCTTACATTGGCACAAATCCAATTTCACATCACAGCAAAGGATACCAAAGGATTAACATAACAATAAGCAGACTAATGGGGAAATCTAGTCTCTGTAAAAAATTTCAGGTGAGACAAAGACTGTGAACCTGCCAGGATCAAAGTGGTCATATCTTTAAAAATATTAACTCCAAGCTATTTTTTTAAAAGAAGAAAGTGATTACAATCTCAAGAGAGAAAATATTTTGAGGGCCCACATCCCCCCTTGTTTTGGGAGCCTCTATATAGCCTGTATTCTAAACCATAGACCAAGTTTGAAGGAGTTGCTATGGTGCGTAACCTTTTATTGGATATATCATACAAAAGGATTGCACAACAGAAATGCACTAATTTCAAGTCGTACAAACTCATGGACGTTTCAGAATACAGGCCTTTATATTCCTTCCTTTGCTCCGACCCTTACTCTCTCTTCATATTCAAACAGAAAAAAAGGAAGAGAAAAAATGAGCAAAGAAAATTCCAAACAAACATGTACTGGAATTGCTCATAAGATTTCTTATAACAATAATTAATTATAAAATATAGGCTAAAAAATAACAAAGTATGCACTTTCTGAAAGAAAATTTTGTGGGAAACTTTTTAAAAATATAAGATTGAGTCTATAACAATCAATGAATTATTATTGGGGGATTATTCATTATATTTCCCCCATAAATGTTCAACAAATAGAGTTACACTCAAAGACTTAGTGTATACCACCCCCCCCCAACCCTTGTCATTTCATGTTCTTGTGCAGTGCAGCGATTTAAAGTGCTAGATGATATAGCTCATATTTACAGGCATGATTAGTTTTTATTTAGCTTTCAAATGACATAAATTCATATAAGAACCCTCTTTTAATTGAAATATTGTATGTGTAAAGAGCCAAATTTAGATCATATAGTAACAAAACCTGTCTGTTTGAGTGCAAGTATAACATACGGCCACACCTCTAAATATAAATGTGAGATTTTAAAACTTTCATTTCATGTGTAGGTTTGGTTTAAGTTTAATTGTATAAATTCTTCTGATTAATAGGACTTGTCTGTGACTAGCTTTGACTCAACCACTATCAATATCAGGGCAGAAGTACCAAAAATGATCTAAGGTAGATATTAACTTGCCATATATCAGATGCTTGGCTGTCAAATCCTTCTGGTGTATCAAAGAACTGTCATTCCTTTCTTTATAGACCTAGCAGATCCTGGATGATTGGTGTTACATCTGAATAGAATCATATCCATCCCTATCCACATTATGCCATCTATATCAAAGAAATGGGAAAGAAAGGAGAACCCTGGCTTTGTTAGTTTAAAGGGGAACTCCATGCTGAAATAGGGTATTTTGGAAAGTAGGGTAAAATGTAAGAAGAACAACACTGCTTTATTGCTTATCATTTGTTGCTGTCATCCTTACATTGGCAGCAAATCCAAATTTCACATGGTCATCCAAGCATAAACACATACCATATAAAATGGTATCAAATTATTTAAGATAAGATACCCTTACAGGAAAATAATGTCATGTTGTGTATTTATCAAAAGGATTTTCAATGAAATTCTTCAAACTGAAGGGTTCCATTGAAAATATGTTTTTAAAAGGGGCCATTCTTAATTATTTCTTTTATTAAATATCTTTTCAAACGGAAAATTTCCTTGAACTCGCATTATGAAATAATTGTACATAGAATCAATTACGCCCTGCAAGTGGAGGCAAATCTTGTAAAAAACTGTCATCAATAACACCCCTCGTAAAATGTATCTTGATCATACAATGATCTAAGTTAAGGTCCATTCCCAGTCTGGAGGACGTTTTTTTTTTGTGTGTGCTTTATCTCAAATTCAGGTTTTATCTTAAGCTTTAAACTTTTCTGAAATTTTCATTACATTGGGGGATAGATCTACAGATTAAGTTTGATTTTGCCTTCATATTGTACAATTGCAACATGTAGAATTATTCAAACCCCATAAATAAGTATCTACACATATTCTTATGTAAATGTGGGTTGTTTCTAACATATCAAACAAATTATATCAAATTTAAGGCAGGACATTAGCCCTTAATTTGACCAACACTAGAAATCATGTTCTTTCATGCATGGACAGATAAGGTCAATCGAGCAAAGTAATGTAATCAAGCCCCCCATCTAGCACCAAATGACTGACGGAAGCTAAATCTGGATCGGAAAGATTGGAGCCTGGAGGGGATTTTTTTTTTTTTCCCCAGATGACAGAGGATAGGTTTATGATTATTTAATCCTTATAACCCTACCCTCTGGCATCAGAAAAAAAAATATCCCTCCAATCCAAGTAAAGTAGCAACTCAACTCCATTCTCCAAGGTTTGTAACTTAGTTACAACTGTAACATGGGCGGCAGAGATGGGGGGGGGGGGGGCAAGGGGAACGGCCCCCCCACACTTTTTTGCCAGAAATTTTTACATTTTCTAAGGGAAAAAAAAGGAAAAGAAAGAAAAAGAACGGAAGAACGAAAAGAAGAGGCGAAGTGCATCTAAAACACTAGCCCCGGGACGCCGCCACGAAGTGGCGGCGTCCTGAAGTAAACATATACATCTGGCCCAAGCTCACCGTCTTCCCCAATAAAACGATGAAATTCAACCCCCAAAAAATGTTTATAACAAATGATACACATACATGCAATGCCACTTACCTAAGCATACCAACCGGAATATGGTGAATAAAAACAAACGTGAATAGCTCCAAGAATAAGAAGATTTTTGGGGGGTTTTCGTCAGTATCGTAAATTTGCCCGATTCGCCATATTGATAAAGCTGGAATAAAAGGGGACCCTGGATTAGCTTTAATCAAGACGTTCTTTTTGTATAGTTTGTAAGTTTCGTTACGAAAAATAGGCTGATGAAGGAAAAATGGGCTCAAAAACTAAAATAACAAATAATTCATGACTACTAATGTAAGTAATCTCTTTTGTTTTGGTTAATTACCATGTAATGGAATAAAAATAAAATTATGATTGTAATGACTTGTCTAAAGACTAATCATGGCAATATCCATGACGCATGCGTATTACAAAGACAAACCTACGATCACGAATTGTTCTACTCGAGAAGTTTGGAAATTTTGACCCCCAAATTACATATAAGAAGATTCACCAACAAGGACGATAGTTTTCCGGAGCGATTCGTAAGTATATATTGCAATAATATAAAGCGGTTTTTATAACTAGAAGTAAGGTATCGTCCGGAAATTTATGTAAATTCGAAGTCACATCGCCGTCGGATTTCGATAAAGCGTAGCCCGCACACTTTGTGTGCGGGCTAATCGTAGTAACTAAAACACCATCTTCAAGTCATTAGAAGCCAAAATTTTCGGCTCGCGCTTCATGCTCGCAAGGTTCTCTCAAAAAAGCACACTGACTGACCCCTGGTGTCCCACATAAGTAAAGTTATAAATGTGTAAAATTGTACATTTTTGTGCTCGCGCTTCGCACTCGCAATTTATTTTTGTTAAAATGGAAGTGGTTGTAATAAAAGATTCAAACAAAAAGGCATAGGAGTCTACACTCCCTTAGCAGTGGTATTACAACATATTTGTTCATGTTTACAAGTCTTTTATGTTGTCATATTTTATTCATGGCCAGAGATTTGTCAAATATATGTGTCATATTCTGAATGAGGAGACTTGCCCCTTTTCATTCCTGAGATCAGTACATAATCTGACAGAGGCACTTTTTAAACAAAGGGGCAACAAATGAACAAAGGCCCCTATGGGATTTTAAGAGGTTGGGATTATCAGTGAATAAAATTATTAAGGAGTCAAATCTCTCTCTGAAAGGACCATCGACTGATTTCTGACTTCCAAAAGTGGAGAGACGTGATGTAAATGTTCAACCCCCCCCCCCCCCTCACCGTGATAATCCTAATTAGTCGGGCCTAATAAATATGTTCACATGAATTCTTTTTGAACTTGGGCCAGGGGCTTGGCCTTGGGCTGGCTTGGGCCTGGCCACCCCACTTTTGAAAACGCTCCGCAGCCCTGTGTAAGCCGAGACCAAATAAACAAATTATTCTAAGATATATCTAGGTGGTATTAAAACGGAAAGGCAAGTAAACGACATAATTGCAGACACTGTTTACATTTACAATTACAGCTCTTCCCAATACCAATGATCCCCAGTGCCGGTGACTACGGGAAACAGCGTATTTGTTCCCCGGAGTTTCGGCGGGATTGCTACATAGATCTCCGTTCCTGAACAGAACGAATTCCTTATTAAAAACAAGCATTTAATCAATGATTGATCAATTACTTACCAAGTTCGTTAATCTGGGCTCAAGTAGAATGTGACGAAAAATGAAATAATGGTTCGATCATCATTTCTCAGGAGTAATCTTCGTCTTTATCGTAAAATAAACAGGTAACCGGAGTTAGACTATACTCGCTTCCGAAATATCCGCAGAAAACTAGCTCTTCGCATGTGTTTTCTACACAAACTATTCAAAAACTGTCAATAGAGGGCAGCATTTTACCTTCATAGAAATAACCTTTTGTTTAAGAAGGTGAAAAACATACAAAAAAGGTGCAAAAGAACGGAAAACCTATTGAAAATAAGTATTTGAAACATTTTGAAATTTTCAAAGTAGTAATCTAGCTTTAGATATTGAGATGAATGCTGATTTCGGGTGCATGAAATGACCCTTGCGGGGGTTCACACGTACAACCTCTAATTGACTTTCTACATGATATCTCGAGATGTCCTTAAATTTCAAGAAGTAATATTTTCAAATTTAAAGCTTTTTTCTCTATAAAATCAAAAGAATTTAAAAGATATCTGTGGAATTATTCATTTTCGGTACAAATCCAAACAATCTTTTACAAATATCTGAAATTATGAAGTAATTAAGAATTTCTGTTTTGGTTCAAACATGCACATTCCCGAGACGATCGGTTCGCCCCAAAAATGTAAAAACAATTAATTAAAAATATATAAACTACCAGATATCCGGCAAAAACTGATCAAACACTTAATTTAGGGAATATAATTCATGAAAAATGCCTTAACATGCTCAAAAACGAATCCAAATTGCGAAAAACAGAGTTTTGAAATTATCACCAGCAAACACGATTTTTCATATTAATTGCGTGCTATCCGAACCCTACTTCATTCTTGTCTTTCAGAGAAAATCCTGATAGCTTCGAGGTGACATCAAAAATCATAAAATTAATAAATCCATCAGAAAGGAATGAAAAGTCTCTTTATATCTCGCTAGGCGAATGAAAAAATGGTTAAAAAACAAAAAAGTTACATGGCTTTTAATAGCGGTATGGTTCAGACGTGCAAGTA
>CALNVZ010002211.1:11610-22154 GCA_940671915.1 Paracentrotus lividus | reverse complement strand
ACATTCTGTGGTCTCTAGTCAACATCTGTCATGCCAGCGTTGATGTGATGACATGACTTCCACAACAGTACCGAACCACCATGATGTAACAGCATCACTGCTTTTCCTGCATAAAAGTAAATGAAAGGGGCTATTAAGTATAGTACCGGTATTAACATACTACGAACTGAGCCTGGCCCAAACTCCATCAGGTTGAGTTCTATGGGAAATGAGTGTTATAGCCAAATCAGCTCGTCTGCAACAGAGTAACATGTTTAAATTAATGTCAGTTATTTCAATCATAAAAATATTGGAACGACGAGCCGAACTCTCATTTTTTTTTTATTAACATTTTTGCTTCTCAGACAATATTTGATAATGTTGTTTGTTGTAGTTGACATCCTAATTATCAGGATTTTATTTCAATAAGACTGAATTTTAATTTTCAATTTGTTTAAGCAATCTTTACTGTCAATCTGTTATTACTTAGTTTATGTTGATTTAAGTTTGTCTTGTGATATTATGTACTTTGCATACCAGCTTTGTTTTGCAGTTCGTGAATGATCATTTTCAATCATTGTCTCATCCATACACTAAGCTGCAGTCTCTGGCGCCTGGTTTGAAACCAATCACTTTCGCGCAGGCTCCATCTGTGAAAATAAAGACATATCATGTTTCATTTTAAATGCATCCTCGAGGCAATGTAAAATTAATACCAAGTTCCAATTTTTAAACAGAAACAGATTAGGGGACCCTACTCTTTTTTACCACCCCAGAAAAAAAAATGTGCCCTCTCCACTTTTCCAAATCCTTGCTCTGCTGCTGAATACATGTTCTGCTCAATTTTTAAAAGCGAGAAAGTTATGTCAACAAAACACCATGTGTACTTTGGTAGTTTAAATACAGCTCCAGATTCTATAACAATAACATTTCCACACAATGAACTTGTCTTCGAGTTGTGTACAAGTATTTTGGCACAAAAACGAAGAGTGTAGGCTTAATCATTACCTTGTAGGTCTAGTGGAAAAGTGGGTACTCTCATTGCCGACCCCTGGCCCATGCCTAACAGACTTCAACATCAGTGATGGAAGCAGCAATTTCCTGAAAAAAAGAAGCAAACTGTGGATTAGGTTTCAATTACTCATGAATTTTAAATTTAACTATATTTAGAGTCGATAGCTATTGCAAAAATAGAAAAACCTAATAAAACAATTTTTTTTTACACGAATTTGTTAAGAGACCAAAAAAAACTTCATGGTTGACTACCTACGTATATTATAAGTGGTTATTTTTGCGGTGACTTATTTTCGCAAGTCGGCTTTGCGAAAATTTCCACTTCAGTACAAGGCTATTTATAGTAATGAATTCATCACCAATATAGCGAAATTTTGCTCCCAACTAGTCCAAAATCGCTAACAATATGTCAAATTTATTGCTTACATGTAGAGGGTAGATCTATGTAGATACCCCTAAATCTGTGGTTGATATATGACCTTCTTGATGAATAGACAAAGGGCCTATCCCCCCCCCCCACCATCACTTGATAGGGTCATCATGACAAACGACTGAACCTTTTGATCAGCTGGCATGAAAAAAAAAAAAAAAGGACTGTAGCCTAGGGTACAGACTCCTGTAGTCTGTACAAAAATCTGAATTTTAATTTTGCCCCTCCTCCAGCCCCTCTCATGAAATCCTGGTCAGCCATTAAAACCCAATCGATTATCTAGTCCACCAATGTCAAGCTGTGACAATGTCTTTGACTTTGTTATTGATTTTATTCAGATCTAAGTTAAATCTAACGCAAGATTCCGCCAAAAAAAAAAAAAAATTAAATGTGTGGAAACCCATGAAAAAAGACACTTTACAGTTGCAGAATAATTTGAAAATAAGTGGGATACAACTGTACCTTAGCCTAAAACATAAGAAATCACCTTAAAAGTATGCATGGCGATGATTGATTGGTATTTTTAAATTTAGATCAAGATACATTCAAATGCTTTCACCGATACATTGTTAGCCCTAGGAAATTCCACCATAAACTACACCAAATGTCTGCCTAAGCTCTGGGGACAAGACCTGTTGTTTAGGGGTTAATCATGAAGTCTGCAGACGACGATAAAACACACAAAATCGATCTGCCCAAATAAGTGGTCCAAAAATCAACTTTCAACATCATAAATCAATTACTTGTTAAAATCCTAAGTTTATGAAATTATCATATTTCATATTTATTGCTATCAAAACATCATGAAATATCACATATTTGCGTAATAATGAAAAGAAAAGTACTTACTTTTGATTTTCGGCGAGATTTTTTGATGGCCACAGGATCTTGTGACAGCTACATAGACTCGTGTACCAGCTGTTTTTCAAAATCTAAATTATGTCAATACAGATGCAAAATTATGTAGGCTTGTGCAACAGTTGTTATTCAAAAACCAAATAGCGATCGATCGCAAAAATATATTTAATTTTTCTTTTATGGTATTTTATATGTATAGGAGGGGGGGGGTCAGTGGGATATACTTTTTTTTCTCTCTCTTTCTCAATGGCCACTTTTTGATCATATGCTTTAAAAAATAAAAGACGTATGAAGTTTTTCTCCTAGTACTTTTGTAATTTATGTTAAATCAAAGTATCATTTTACAGTACATTCAGGTTTTGTTCTGAAGAACATGTATAATTTTGTCATTTTAATTTGTACAAAATGATTCTGAGCTAAGAGAAAATATACACTGTATTTAGTTTGTTGTTATGAAGAATGTTTAATTTTGTCATTTATGATCTGTAACATTGTTCTTGATTTGAGAGAAAAATAAAAATATTATTACAAAACAAAAAAAAATATTTAGCGATTGATTGCTAATAGCGAAATGCAGTGGGCCTTCGTGTTACGGATTTTAGCGATTAATCGCTATTAGCGATTGATTGAGAAATAACGATTGATCGCTAACTTTTCTTTATGTGGTCCGGTGACACAGGCACAGTACAAACCCATGTTGTTCGCTTGTCTGCAGTTAAGAACTAGATTCGCCCGTGTACTATATCTTCTTGACACAGACAGTGAATGTGGACTCTGGAGGCTAAAAGTGTCAAATTGAGTCTGTGCTTGCAGACTACTCTCTGGTCACGCTGCAATTTGAGGGGGACAACGGGTCCGAGTGTGGACGCTCTGGTCCGTGCGACAATTTGGGAACGAAATCAGGACCATATGTCCCATGGACACGTGGTCCTGCTGCCGATACGGACCACGTGTCCGCTAAGACAGCGGGTCCAAGGGGACAATTGGTCCGGTGACACCTGAGGCATCATGTTTTCGGGTTGTCCGTCCGTCCCGCTTGCTCGTTATCGCGATATCTCAAGAACCACTTAAGAATTCAACTTCAAACTTGGGGATAGTATGTACCACCATTGGAAGATGATCTGATTAGATTTTGGAGTATGTAGGTCAAAGGTCAAGGTCGCGGAGGTCAAAAATAGTGAAATTCTATGTTTTGAGTTCGTTATCGCGATATCTCAAGAACCATTTGAGATATTAGCTTCAAACTTGGGGATAGTATGTACCACCATAGGAACATGATCTGATTAGATTTTGGAGTATGAAGGTCAAAGTTCAAGGTCACGGAAGTCAAAAATGAAATTTTATGTATTGAGTTTGTTATCGCGATATCTTAAGAACCATTAGAGATATGAGCTTCAAACTTATTATTTTGACTTATGACAGATCAAAAGCAGCATGTTATTTCTTTTTGTTTTTTTTTTATTTTATTTTATTTTTTTTATTATTTTTTAAACTCAGATATGGATACAGATTTGTGGTCTACACCATCGGCAACACCTTTTTGTTCTAGATGTATTAAATTTGCTTATATTGTAGTTTAAAAATCACGTCTTTAATCTCGTTTTTTGTTTTATGTAAATTGTATGATTGATTACTATAGTGAGCTATGAAAATGATTCAAAAATGAGGGTGAGTGAAAAGGTCAAAGAAGGTGTATAACATCGATAAGCATGTCAGGGAAGGCTGGCATCACGAATCCTACACCCAGAATAGACATTAAAAAAATAATTAAATGCCTAAAAATCGATAATGGAGATCCCTCCCCCCCCCCCCCTCACGAAAAAGAAAAAGAAATAAATAAATGGCTGACCAGAGGAAAGAGACTTGCCTCTACCCATTTGAATTCAAATTTAAATTCAAAGTTTTATAGTGATATAATCCTGACAATTAGGTTCATCATCAACACAATACACATTATGCAAAATATAATGAAAGACAAATATATCAAAAAAAATCAAACAAATAATTTGGCGAAATATATTTCGTCCGCTTTTGTATCATCTGAAACGGGAAACCTTGTCCCTTTTCATTCGTGAGAGCAGATGAGGACATGACCTGTATTTTTGTATTACTAGACACGATGATTTTTTTTTTTTTGGGGGGGGGGGGGCCGTTGTTTGTTTGTTTTTGCTTTTTTAAGAAGCTTTAAAAAGGGGCGTGTTTAATGTAGTTGTTTGCTATATATTTTTCTATTAACAGTTATATCATTTCAAAATGAACAAATATGTGCTAATTTTTACTCAAAATGTCGCCAAGTTGTTTCTTTAATTTCCACTACAATTCTCACATACTTTAGTAGTATTCATCAAATTTACAAGCAAGTCTCTCTCTCCCCTCTCACTACAACATCACTCTAGAACGTAAAAGCACAGAGGTAAATATACAAAAGATTCTTTTGCAACTTTTTATTCATGAAGTTCTTATACAAATACATAAAGTAACATACATGTACATAATACAATCATGTGCATGTCAAATAAAAAGGACACGAGTATTAATTATTCTTCATTTACATGGGTTTTAATACTTGAAGATAAATTATGCTTTAACCTAACACAAGGATCAATTATTCTTCATTTGCATGCGCCTGCTTGAAGATAATTATACTTTAATTATAATAATTATATGCGACTTAACCTTCCTCCTGATTCAGGCAGAATAATCATTATTGTGTCCAATAGGATCACACATCTGATATTCGTGTGTACCTTTCAGTTCAGTCTAATGTCCATTTGGTTTTATTCTCTCCATTGTAAATGGCAGATTAATCAACAAAATCAAAGTACAGTTAAATATAGAAAGTGACGTCGTAACCATATATATATAGTTCAGAATGTCATTTGCCTTGGTATCGATAAATACCGTACTCTTTTATTTCACTATCTATCATTTCGACCAGGGTCCATGGTTTCATTGTGTAATGGTACTAAACAGAGTACAAACATTATCTCATGATCTACTGTGGCAATATTAATAGTGCAAAGAGAATTTCAAACAATATAATATCCACTCGGCCTAAAACTCTGGCACATTGTGGCGATTTTTAACCTTTTGCCACATCGATTCGGCACATTTAAAAACACCGTAAACCAATATGTATTAGTGTAGACATTAAATGTATAACATTTGTCACCATTGAATGATATCGCAAGTTCACTAATAGAACAATAGTCTTCAACATTGATTGTGGACTCCATCTTCCACTATGGGAGTATCACGAATGAATTGCTTTACATTGATATCTATTCTTCCTGTTCATGTTTTAGCAGTGACGTATATTGATGATGACGGTAAGTATATTTTGCATTAATTTCTATTTTATATCAGTGAAAAAAGACACATAGCCCTATAATATCAATAATTACGTACATTCAACAATCACAAGGCTTTATGGCTATATTCATATGTAAAGCTATCAAAACAATTTATAGTGAACTAGTGAATGCTTGAAATAGAATTTGATTGATATAATTATGAGACCTTGCTGAAGAGAGATTATTTTAACCCATATGACTTGCTACTGAGAGATTATTTTAATCCATGACTTCCTACTAAGAGATTATTTTAACCCATGACTTTCTACTGAGAGATTATTTTAATCCATGTGACTTGCTACTGAGAGATTATTTTAACCCATATGACATGTATGACTTGCTACTGAGAGATTATTTTAACCCATGTGACTTGCTACTGAGAGATTATTTTAACCCATGACTTGCTACTAAGAGATTATTTTAACCCATATGACATGTATGACTTGCTACTGAGGGATTATTTTAACCCATATGACTTGCGACTGAGAGATTATTTTAACTCATGACTTGCTACTAAGAGATTATTTTAACCATATGACTTACTACTGAGAGATTATTTTAATCCATGTGACTTGCTACTGAGAGATTTTTTTAACCCGTATGGCTTGCGACTAAAAGATTTTTTTAACCCATGACTTGCTACTAATATATTATTTTAACCCATATGACATGTACGACTTGCTACTGAGAGATTATTTTGACTCATATGACTTGCTACTGAGAGATTATTTTAACTCATATGACTTGCTACTGAGGGATTATTTTAACTCCTGCATGTGACTTGCAGCTCCTGAGGGATAATCTTAACCCATGTGACTTGCTACTGAGAGATTATTTTAACCCATCTGACATGCTACTGAGAGATTATTTTGACTCATGTAACTTGCTACTGAGGGATAAGTTTAACTCATGTGACTTGCTACGGAGGGATAATCTTAACGCATGTGACTTTCTACTGAGAGATTTAATTAACTCATGTGACTTGCTACTGAGAGATTATTTTAACTTATGTGACTTGCTTCCGAGAGATTATTTTATTTTGTATTAGTTTTATATTTCAATTAGTTTGTTGTGTGTATTTGGGTGTACTAGTATGACAGAGACGAGGGTAATTTTCGACGTGTGTGAGGGGTGTGTTTGTATGTGAGTTATAATATTGTATCATTTTTATTGTTTATTTTATTGATTGATTGATTTATTTTTACCACGTATTAGGTCTGAATCCGGTGGCATATGTTGCTATTGCTGTCATCGTTATCATCCTCTTCTCAATTTGTACATGCCTGCGATATTTTATACGTAAAAACAGGAGAGAACAAAGAGAAGAAATGTTCAGAAATGCAGTCCGTTCCGAGGTGCAAAGAGCAATGATTTCGGGGAATGAGGTTAGGACTCCATCCCGGTTTGTTCAAGATCCTGCGACTCGATACAAGTTCGGAAATGCAGTCCGCTCTGAGCTGCAAAGAACAACGATTTCGGGCAATCAGGCGCGGGCTCCACTTTTGTCTGCGGGTCGATACCCCGGCCAGTCTACGTATGGAGGTACAGATGCCACTGATGGAACCACTCCACTGCCTCCTCCTCATGCTCCCCCTCATGCTCCCCCTCATGCTCCTCCTCCTCCTTCATCTAAAACCCCTTCAGCACCTCCAGCTTATCTTGATGAAGGTACACCATCAGTAAATGATCCAGAGTCACTTGATGCACCACCTCCGTACTCCCCTACAATGTGATTTCCTGCACTGGAATCAGTTATACAATGGGCCATAAGGGATATTGTTTATGGAATCAACGTTCGCTTTTCAATTCAATCTATACAATTATTTTATGTTTGTTTGCCATATGTAAAGATTTGATCTCCATTCAAGGTAGCATTTCATTCATGGTTTTGTTTTTCTGGAGCGTTTATGACATTTGCGAACAAAGAAAAAAGAAAACTTTTGTTAAGCATTAAAGTGCCTCGTGTTTTCCAACTGAGGATCATTTAGTGATATATATAAAAACGTGTGTTCGTACATGACAAAATTCTCCTACGATATGACCAAAAGATGAGTGTCAACAAATTGAAGAATGCGACATAGGATCTTTAATTCTCAACGATAAGTGAAGCGATGTGCATCTTTCGGGATCACTAGTTAATTTTGATCACATTCTTGGTGAACAAGGAAGATGTAATCAGATAATTGCTTATTTTATTTTGTTTTATCTTATTGGCCGAATCACGGACGCGGTGCAATTATAGCCCAGATTATGTTTCCACTATTTTTTAAATAGTTTAACGATGGACAATCTTTGTAGATTATTTTAAGTTAGAAATCCTGTACTAAAAAAAAAATGCGTTATTGCTGTTGTTTTCGTTATTTTTTAGTTCGCAAACTTTTTGGTCAGTATGAAAGCACAACTGTACATGTGTGTATATTTATAATATACTCGTTATTTGATTACTCTTATGTCATGTGACATATCTTTGTATGTAGATTTATATCATTGTATCTTGTACAGTGTAACTTTTTCTCGTACTCCGAAAGGGGTCGATATATAATAAACTTTCAAATAAACTTTCAGACTTTCAAACTTTCATTAAACAGGACCATAAAAACATGTCTAGGGACTTGAATCTTTCTGCATTCATTACATTTTTAATCAAAAGTATACCAAGCGCGTCGGATTTGTGTCCCCAAATAATTGGGGGGAAAAACATAATCAAAATTATTTTGTTGAATATCTAATTCTTCAATTATTTTATAATAATTTAAAATATAGTTTATACAAAGCACATATAGCAAATGATCCCACATGAGATGCGAAATGTACTCAAGTATATTGTATAGAAATGTCTCACAAACTATTATATTATTTTCACATTGTTGATTAAAATATGCCTTCTAAAATAATAATAATCAATGCTAACTCATATTACAAGTGATTTCCTCTTACTTCAATGTTATTACATATAGGAACATATTGCTTGTCTGTCTGAAATTAAGTAATTTTAATTTTGTTTCTTACCGAACTTAAACACCTATCGCTCAATAATTCTAAGCATACCGGTATTATGATGTTTAAAGACCCTACGAATTCAACGTTGTAGATACTACTCTGCTTATTTTTTTACTCGTATATTGTATTTAGTCTGTTGCATATTCAGTGTCAACTATATGCCTCTATGTAGGCCAACTTAACTTTACATTGTCTATCGACATTTGTCAATTCATGTGAAATGTATGTGAATGTATGTGAACAATTATTTTGTTGGACAATAATAAATGAAATTAAATGAGAATAAACTATGTATAACTATACAGAGTGAGTAAAAAATAATGTCCCTTGAATTTGAATTTGTCTAGTTTAAAGTATGACATATCATTCTACTCCACGTGAAATGTAAATCTAACGTATGACATTAAATCTTAAAATAAAACGCGTCCATTATTTGAGGAGGGGAACTCAACATTACATTCATGAGTTTAGTGGAAATGCACGCACGCTGAAAAAAAAAACCGCGCGTAACGCGGGAAGCGACCGATTGACAACTGCATGCAATTATTACTTAGCGCACAAAAACTCGCTAAGAAACTTCCCTGTCGGTAAAATGGAATTGTCAGTCGATCCGTTCGAGGAAATTAGTCCTGGACATGAAATAAATAATTGACTTTTATCATAGTTTTCGTAGGTAGATGCTTCAGACCAGATTGGGGAAAAAGACATTTTGCAAGCCTATAACACCAATGTGCTAAGGTTAATAGAAATCTTTATTTCACATAGATTGATGTTCCTAACGATTATTGATATAATAGTGATCTTGTCACATCTTGCGAAGACGCCGTCCACATTCGATATGCTGTGATATGCGGAAATTATTGACCCATCGAGTAAAGATTCGTTTGTGATAATGTTCAAAGTGACAGGACTTTAATCCAATCGAGATGAATGTACCATATTTGGAAAGCTGAGATTCAAGCTTTTAAACTGCTTGATCATTAAGGTGTATATAAATTATGCGTACTCGAGGAAGATGAACTATGCAGCGTATGAGCTATTTTGAGAACAAATTGGCCATATTGTACAGGAATTTGATCTTACTAGGATTTCGAATTGACACAAGTGACAGGACTTTTTTTTCCCTTTGCCAATAAGTTATTCCTATTTTTGAAAATTCGGACTCTTAGCGTACTTATTCAAGTTGATCATTTTCTTGAAAAGATAGATGCTCGATATAATCAAGAAAACAAAGTGAATAAACTGTGCAAAATACAAAAAGGCTATGGCCGCGTTCGCTTTGCGTAGAGTGATAGCGCTCTTCCCCTTAAGTTACAACTAGAATTGATATGGAACATGATCCTGAATTTTATGATATGAATGGGTACAGTTACTCTCCGCCTATTCTAAATTGTATCATATATAGTGGCTTGTATAATATAGTTGAACCAATGTAGGTAACATGACCAAAAAATGTATAAGAAATCATTGAATATCAGCCTCTACAGAATGAGTTTAATAAAAAAAAAAAACGTCCCATAAATTTGAAGCTGTCTAGTTTGAATTATGAAATTATAATCATGAATTTTATGATATGTATGCGTAGAGTTCCTCTTCCAACATTATATTGGTATCCTTTGCATTTTGAATGTTGCACACACGACTGAATAACATTGATAGGCTGCAAAATCTCACATGCGCCAAGTGGCAGGGTTAGAGTTTATATGTTTAGAAAAATAAAAGTACAATTAAAAAAATCAAAAACCTGAAAATTTAACCAAAATCGGACTGGAAATACGAAAGTTATGAATTTCTTACGTTTTGATTTGGGTAGAGAAAAAAAAATCGTATTCAAATGAACAAGCTGATGGTTATACACAAATTCGTTGTTCTAGAGCGATGGGGTCATGACCAATATGTTCGAATCATAC
>CALNVZ010002211.1:0-11510 GCA_940671915.1 Paracentrotus lividus | reverse complement strand
AATGATAATCCCTTCTTTAATAAATTTTCACCCAGGAATTGCTTATCTGTCTTGAAATTAAATATAGCTATATTTCAACCCACTTAAATTTTGAGTATATAATTGGTATTTTGTCAACTTCTACATTTATTTTATCAATATTTAAAATATCATCTGTATTTTTGTATATTTTGAATATAATCATGCAGTATGCTCCTTACTTGTAGATTGCTGTTTCGCCAGGCTGAACCGGAAGTGGTTCATTGAAGGTCTGACCCATGTACTCGGTGACCTGACCCGGAAGGTTATGTGCATTGACGGAGTATTGCCTGGTTGCGTTGTTCCTGAAGACAATCTTGACAGTTTCATCCACCTCTGCACGAATAAAGGGACCCATAATGGCAAGATGTTGGTCCCAGTAACTGCGATTCTTTGGAATGGTGAATGTGTCGTCTGTGTACTCGACGAAACGAATCTTCTTGTACTGGCTGCCGATGTAGGTAGGGCCTTCCTCTACAAAATAATACCCTGCACTAAAAACAGAAAAGGGAAAAAGAAAAAGAGAATATATAGAAAATTTGTCCTCTTCTTTAAAAAAATGAGGAATTGATGGACATTAAAATATTTCAATGAATAACATTACAGAGGAGAGACACACACAGAAAAAAATATACAAACGAAGAATTCAAGCATTGGCGGTTTCATCACTAGGCCCAAAACACATTTACATGTAGATCTAGATCTGTAGATAAAAAAATGTTCCGTTGAGAACCAGAGGGGCGCTATTATAATTGACTTTGCACAGCAATAGTGCCCTTCCGATTCTCAACGGAACATCTTGACGCTGCTTATTTGCTTACCTCTCAGGATCGGAGAGACTTTGATTCTTGATGTAGTCATGCCCTGTAGGTGCGAAATCCCATATCACTTCCTCGGCAGCCAGGAAAACAGTTCTTTCTTTCTTCATGGATCTTTGCGAGTCTGGGATGGTTCTATAGCATTCTGAGACCGTGTAGTTTACCTCCAGATCATAGTTGTAGACGTTACCATTGATGATCCAAGTACCTTCAATGGATGAATGGTTAGATGTTTAACTCTCACTTTAATTTTGAGCTCCACATTACAAATGTCATTTCATAGCATTCAAACAGTTCTCATGATCTTACCATACTCTCACCAACGATCATATTCATAGTGCCGATAGTGCTTTTTTATTTTATTTTATTTTAAATATGGGCTGTGCATTAAACAAAAGGTTAATTTAAAAAGAAAATCAAGAATTTCCATTATCAGAAATTTATGAATTTATTGCTTTATTATAATAATTCTGCATTTTTCATTCGAGCAAGGGGCGTGGCGTTTATCGTCAACGGTGGTACTACGTTTAATGCCTAACTGCCTAACAATTACTTTTTTTGTGAAACATGCACTGGAACTTTGAAGTACATGCATAAATTTCAAATCTTAAATTTCATTTTCTTACTAAGGATTTTCTTTAAATACCCTTTCAAATAAAAAAAAGAAAAGAATAATACAAAGAAATGTCTATACATAAGAAAATAAGTAAAAGAAATGTAGAGATGACTGAGTTGGTGGAAAGAGGGGGCAAGAGACCAACATATGGAAGAGGGGTTGGAATTATTACCTGGACTACCGACTGTGAAATCGACCTCTTCCGTTTGACCCGGAACTACTGGCAGAGTGTTAGCCCGTCGACCTTTATACTCGAATGTTTGGTATGGGATATGAAGGCCCATGTAAGTCTCTTCGTTTCCTATGCACGGAGCATGCCATCTTACTCGGTCACCCAAACATACACGAAGACTAGGCAGGTTTTCACTAACGTATCCATTAATAGCTGTATACAAAAATGAGTAAATAGATGAATAAACAAACATACAAACAAATAAATAGAGATACTAATATAAGGAGAAAAACATAAATATTTGTAATGAAAGTTACAGCGAGCGAGAAAGACGGAAATCATTTGCCATCTTGACGAACTTGACCATCTTCTCCGGAATCACTACATTATGGCGCAGTCACATGTACGACGCATGGCCAACGCACATCATGCGCTGGGGTTCTAGGACAATTACCACCTGGACATCACCCGGACAATTATGCCCTGGCAACATCACCCCCGGACATTACCCCCCTTTATGGACAATCACCGGACATCTGCACCCCCGGACATTGGCTTACCCCAGACAATTTACCCCCGGACAATTATCCCCGGACAATTACCCCCGGAATTACCCGGACAATACCCCTCGACAAACTACCCGGACACTAACCGACCCGAACAATTACCCCGGCATTCCAATTCCCGAATACCCGACTACCCGACAATACCCCGACAATACGCCGACATACCCGGAACAATTAAGTACATCCCGGACATCCCACGACAATTACCCCCGACATTACCAGACAATTCCCGGACAATTCCCCCGGACAATACCCCGGACAATTACCCCGGCTATTACACAATACCCCCGCGACAATACCGGATACCGCGGACACCTACCCGAACAATTACCCCCGACAGTTACCCCCGGACAATACCCTGACAATTCACCCCCGGACAACACCGGACAATCTACCCCCCGAGACAATATACCTCGACAATTACCCCGGACATACACACCTCGCTTCCAGGACAATTCCCCGGAAATTCCCCGGAAACATTACCCCCGGGACAATTACCCCCGGCAAATACCCGGAACATTACCCCGGAACATTACACCGACATTACCGACATTCCCCCCGGACAAATCGATTCCAAACAACCCGACATTACCCCCGGACAATACCCCCGGAGATACCCCCGGACAATTACCCCCCGACTCCGAGGAAAACTACCCGACACGATACCCCGGACAATTACCCCGGCCAATTCCCCCTCATCGAGAAAACTACCCCGGACATTACCCCCGAGGGAAACTACACCGGACAATACCCCGAGATTACCACAATATACCCCGATTGCCAATTACCACTCCATCACAGGCCTTATGTCTGGTCTCGCCGGTGCAATGTCGAGGTTTTTAATTATTTTATACTTGTCTTATCTGATGGGGAACTCTCTTTCTCTTTCATATCTTTCTCCTTTGCTCTCTCTATTCTTCTTTTTCCTTGCTTTTTCCTCCCCCCCCTTTTTTCACCTTCTGCCCATAAAAGGGGGGGGGGGGGGCTTGCGCCAACAGAACCCCGTTTGGGTACTCATATTGATCAGAAAATACATGTAACGGGCCTCACATTTCTTTTATTTCATTAGAACAACAATTTCCAAATTCATGCAAGGACAATACATATTGATAAATCATAAGTTGAATATTTCTGATTCATCCTGATTCCAGACTGATTATTTATTTATTTTTGTTTAATTTCACGAAAAATGGATAAAACCTTGGTTCACCATGGGTTTCTAAGGCGGCAATAAGAGGTCATAATTAATAACTGCCATAAATAACAAGGTGTTTAACAAGGAGGTGGTATGTCGAATGGATAAGTCGGCCGACGACGATCCGAGGTTCGATCTCCATTCCACTAATCTCTTTGCAAGATATTGATCTGAAATTGCCGATTGACCCTAGAAGGTAATTGATACCGGTAGGAAGGAAATCCCGTGCGTTAGAGCGCCCTTTAAAGGTCACTATGGCTACAGTGCCGGTAATAATATACGATTCGTCGGCGCATTATAAGCTAATATTGATAATTATGATATTATTAAAATTATTATTAAACGAAGAGAAAAAAAGGAAAAAAAAGGAAAAATAGATAAGTGTTGTAGAAGAGAGGAGACAGAGAGAGTGAGCACAGAGAAAAGGAGAAAGAAAAATATAAAAGAGAAGGGAAAAGAGAAAGCCATTAGATAAGATAAGTAGCGAAATATAAAAAAAAGCTTGCGACACCAGGCGAGAACTACATGGGCGCCGTTTGATTCCAACATCAATTGCCGTGAAGGGGGGGGTAATCGTCCGTGGGTAACTGTCCGGTAAAGTCTGGGGTAATTGTCCCGGGTCAAGTTGTCACTCGGGTTAATTGTGCCGAAGGGTAATTGTCCTTGGGGTAATTGCTCGGGTAATCTGTCCCGGGTGGTAATTGTTTCCGGGGTAATTGTCCTCTCGGGTATTTCCGTGTTAGTTGCTCCTGATACGAAATTAAATAGAAGAGGAAAGACGAAGCAATTAACGATGAGATCGATTAAGATAAAATTCGAAAAACTGCGAGCGAAGATGACAATGGAGCCACTGTGATTCCAACATCATGCCTGTGAGGAGGGTATTGTCCCGCGGGGGTAGTTTGACTGGGTGTAACACTCGGGTAATTGTCTCGGGGGGGGGGGTAATTTGTCCGGGGTAATTTCCGGGGTAATTGTCCTCGGGGGGGGGTAATTGTCTGGGGGGTATGTCCCAGGGGTAATGGTCCGGGGTAATTTGTCCTCGGGGGTAATTCTTCGGCGGGTATTGCGGGTACATGTCATGGGTAATGTCTCATAACGTACGCTGGGTGTGCGTTATTCATTCGTTGATCGACCTGCCTACGACACATCTGTGTATTCGTGCATTATTGTTTAAAATGTGAATGTCTATGCTCCATTCGCTTACGTGCCGCGTGTCGCTCTATTCCAACTCAATGCGCTAGGTCTCCGTTGTGTACTAACTGCCGCATAATCACTGCTATATTTATATTTAATTAAACTTATTTATTTCATCGAAGGAAGTCTGAGTTGTTAACGGACGTTTTGATTTCCTAGGCAATACAAACTCTCTCTTCGTTCATGGAAAGAATTAAATAATTACTTCTGATCTTTCCTGCCTATATTAGGGAGAAAAAAATAACGTAAAAAAAAAAAAAAAAAAATCCAAATCGACTCATACACCACAAGAACAAATCATTAAATCCACTTTTAATTATGGATGATCTTGTATTATTTATATTCTTTTCGATGGTCCATTCGAAATATCTTTCATGATTAAACATACTTTCTTGCACACGATATACCCTAAATTGATACAGTAAGTTCTACATGAATGTCTATTAATGATTATGACATTGAGAATACAAATAAATAAGCATATATATAACTGAGCCAAGAAGAAAACTTTATTACACAACATCGTACTTGTGTTTCATTCGCGCTCATGTACCAGGTTTGGCAGTACTAAAAGTGGCCCTACCACCAGTGAAGGTCGCATCACCCAGCCGTCTGAATAGTAGATTCAGTTATACAATCGGATCACTTGGCAGTAGGCCATTGAAAGTGAACAGTCCAATTGTAAGGTGTATGTTGAGAAGGGGACCAGTATCCCGGATGCTTCGTTGCTATGTTGTGAACGAAATTTTGATATCGAGTTATTTTAAGATAAGAATACGTTTATTGCTGATTTAATTTACCTGCATAGCAAATTGTTCCAATTCAACGTTATGAAACTTAATTAATGACTGTTTTCCAAAATTAATTTCTTTCCTTAGACCCAGTACTCTATCCCACTTATCGGTATATTGGTTATATTCTCTCGTCCAGTATGGATTATGCCCATTCCACATGGTGATTTGCAGGAAAATAGACGAAAGATGCAATAGCAAACTGATGAATTTTGTATTGATTTTCATTACTATTTGGCTAATTTTGCAACGTGATGTGATTTTAGGGTAATACTAAAATGCTGTGATATGGTGTCCTATGGTAGTCCATATTTAACCAGCATCCATGCATCATATTTGGCTCTTCAAACGTCCACAAATAAAGACCTTAGTAAATGATTGGTCACATTCGTCGAACTTGCACGTGCTGCTGTTACTTGGAAAAACGTGGGCAAATTTGGAAAAAATCGTACGTCAGTACGTGTGAGTACCCGACTCGGTAACGGAATTTGGTGTGCGCAGACACGACGCAGAACTTTTAGTGCAGGAGGGACTTTCGTGCGTGCGGGCTACGTTACGAGCCTACGGATTTGCCGCACGTGCGCGCAAGCACGCCCTCGGTACTGCAAAAGCACGGCGCAATTTGCACGTGCGGTGTTGCGACGGGATAAGTGCGTGCCCACGGTTATTTGCTCTGCCATTCAACGGTTACTTGGAGCACGCAGAACTCTCGCGTGGATCGTACGGACTAAGCAGTGCTCGACTTACACACGCGCGTGTGCGCACTGATTTCTCTGAGCCGAGGACGTTTCGTCTTCAATATTTATGTTTATATAAAATATATTAGTATGTATATAAATATATTATATTAATTGTGTGTATGTCACTTTTGTATATATGTATCAATATTGCATAGAATCCTCACAACTGTCAAAAAGTATTGCAGCATTGATTTTTTTTAATTTTATGAGTCTCTATGATATTAATAATAAGAATATAATATAAATATAAATATAATAAGACAATTTAAACATGGAACAGTAGATGACTTGAACAAGTCATCTTCTCAAAACAACAACTGCCCCCCAATTAAAATTATGGGAGGTGGCATTATCATGCTTCATACTTCTCCCAAAAACTGTTTACAAAAGAGATAGCGTATATCGGCAGAACAGCATACCGACAGATGAAATTTAATTTAACGTTAACAAAGACAAATTTTAGTCTGTATTGCAAATACTGTTTGAATGCACACTTTATTCACCAATCATAGTACAACTTTATTAACATAATTATGTTGTAGTTTACAGCATTCGAATAACGTAAACAATATCATTTTACGATTATTATTACTTTTACTGATTAAATTCATCTCCAAATGTTTTCTTTCTTGTTTTTTTGTTTTTGTTTCCTGGGGGTAAGCCTATTTAGTGTCAATAGATTTTCGTGACAAACATGATACAAGTTTCAAGTTTCTCCGGAAATCCTGTTTGATGTTTCGCTTATAACATTTGAAAATGAAACTCGCCAAATGTACAATGAAACTGTCAACGTAAAAAGAAACAAAAAAACGAAATCAAGAAGATAAATTTGTTTCTAGCGTTTGCTTAAATTGAGTCCTATATTGCTAAAAAACAGGTTTAATGAATTCATTAGGTTTTGCTGTATAAATCAATTCCATTTTGATGCACATCTTCTAATGAACGGCGTAAAAGAATATTTTCCTTCTCTACTACAGAGGTGTTTCGTTTTTACTACATGCCATTTGAAAAGACAAAACTTTTCATTTCAATAAATATACAAACCAAATGTTAAATTGGTTTGTAAAAAAGGCAAAAGCATGTATATCAGGTATGATGCAATACTTGCGATGGTTACGGTTTTATATCAGTTTACTTATGTATACTGATATGATATCATAATATGATAATAAATAATTAAATCTAAATGAATGAATATAATAAATAAAAATATATATACCATTATCCACCACAAATTTGAGATCAAAAACTTACGTTCATCGCACTTGAACGCACTTCAACATGCGCGTGAGTACTGACACCGTAAGTGAGGTTGCACTTGTAAGCACGGCCTCCGTACGATACGATTCAACGCACGGAGATCGTACTTCAGCACGTAACATCTCATTACAACGTGGCGCAACGTACGAGCCACACACGCCCGCATTACATCATGGTTGTACGCGGCCACGTACTACCCTTGCGCAGTCCGTGCGTTGACGTACTCGCACCGTGCGCTTGCCACACTGAAAAGAAATTTGTCACAAGGCCAGATTAATTCGTCATCGGGGTAAAATAATTTGTTTTTGCGATATAACTGTGAATGACAAACTCATGTAGTATACATAACAAATTGATCGAGCACTATTACAAGTTTCAACTGGTGTTTGACAAAAAAACTTGCGCATGACTGCATTTATTTGCGTGAACGACTCTTTGCAACCGTAATTGACAAATCCTCTTCGCAGTCAATGTAGAAATGCGATTTTAAGTCGGCCATAACGATTATAATACAAATTATTTGCTGAAAACAATCATTTGTTGACCGCAAAATGATGACAAAATTAGCTCCTGAAGACAGTTTGGGACCCGCACATAATCAGCGGTCTTGAACACTCGCCGGTCGCCGTGATTTAGCTGCGAGGCAAGGTTGAGCTGGCAGTGTTGACTGGATTTGAAATGTATTTTGATTTGTTTCCTCAGGAATTCGAGGTTCTATTAAACTGACTAACTGACTTAAAATATACTATCTGCTATTGTTTGTTATTTAAAGGTGTGCTTTTGACTGGTTTACTTGACCAAATTAACGTCAAATAGTACAAATTGATGATGAAAAAAACAATTGAAAAATGAGAAATGAGAATTAAAATGTTGCAATGAAACTTGAAAAGGTTTGTCAAATTAGAACATTTCTGACAAATTAAAAATTCGTCATGTTAGGGTGCATGACTAAAATCTATAATGACAAATCTTTGGCTGACAAATTTTATTATTTGTAATTAAACCACCATTTAATGACAAATTATATTTGTCAATTGACAAAGTAATTTTTCCGTGGACTTCGCCTCCACGTTTTCAGAAAAACGTAGCGAACGTAGCTCCCCCAAACGTACGGCAAAAAAAAACGTACGGCGGCTGTGACCAAGGATAGGAAATCCAATTTTAAGTATTCTCGAGTCCTTTTCCCCTTTTCTTTTTCTCTCTCGTACAGTTTGGAGCTGTTGTTTCCATTTGATGGGAAATTCCTTTTCTTGTTTTACATTGCTTAACGGGGTTTTACTTTTCTTTGAATCAGCTTTTATTAAGTTCGTAAAGTTCATTGTATAGTAATAATAATCAATAATAATAATAAAGTAAACAAATTTGAACGAAAAATTCCTGATCAACCGCTTTTTGCCATAAGTTCTTCTGCTATATTTATTTTTTATTTATTTATTTCGTTTTATTTTACCCAGGGTAACCCTCATAATTAAATACTGTTATACTTGGGGGCCTGGCAAAGAAGATATAACATATATGAAAATACAGAAAAATTATTACATAGAACATCTGAAAAGAGAAACAACAATATTCATGACAATAGGCCTGCAAGACTTTATATATTTAATATACAAAGAGTACACCACATAATATGTACACACTATAATGTACCATAATAACTAGGTTCTTTTTAACATTACTGCATGAGTTATTATTTATATTATACTTACCAGGGTTCATACATAGGGATATCCTTCATTGCCTTGGTATACATGAAGTATGGAATGGATGTTATAGGCCTGGTCGCTCATTCATTAGTGTGACTCGAATGTTATCCCTACTCAGCTAGGATAATAGGACCATAATTCCAGGTACTGGCTCCTCCTGCGTGGTACAAGAAACCGTTGCCAGTAGCATCAGTATAGCGCAACGTACTAGCCTTGCGATAGACGGTCCCTGATCCGGTGGGGACTACTGAAATGAAAGTGAGTGACATTATGCTTCTTGACACGTTAAGTGCACTAAAAAACGTTCCAGTGCATCATGTAACCAAACATACATGGCCCTTGCGATAGACCGGTCCTGATCCGGTAGGGGACTTACTGAAAATACAAGTGAGTGACAAGTTTATGCATCTTGACACGTTATGTGCCTCTCAGGTAACTTAAGAAGTTCATCAATTCGCTCCATCTTCCTCCACAAGGAAGCTCCTGGCTATTCGTATAATAAAGCATTCTTTTAATATTTCTATGGCACAGAACGCAGACCCCCAAATTCAGAGCTGGTATAATGGAGTATCAATGGTCATATGTAGAGATGGACTTTTGTCTACCTGGTGACAAAAGCTTTCACCCGTGAAATGGTTGTTTTCCATTAGTAGAGCTGTTTAGCCCAAATTTTAGGCGAATTGGTGCAAATTTTGAACTAGGGCATGAAATTTATACGGATGGTAGTACATGCCATAATTCATCTTAAGACGGGAGTAAGTCGATTTGACCTTGATGACCTCCAGAGGTCAATGACCTTCAAATATCAAAATATTATATTTGCGTCATTTCCTGTGATGACATGATAAAAATGAAGTAAACATGCATTTCATGTTACACTCAAATTATGGTGGTATTTCAATTCCAAGACGCCTCCGGACTTTGTTTTCGTAGTGTCTCCGCGACATTTTCAGAACTGTCTCAAAACTAAAAAGTTGTCCCAATCTGTCTCAAAACTCGCAAGACGTTTCTGCTACAAATCTAGAACCACTGACAAATCTCACAAGTCAGCGAAATCTCGGAGACCTCTCAGAGACTCTCCGGACAAGTGTCAAAACCGTCCAAAGCCGTTTCCAAACTGTCTCAAGTAGTCCAAATCCGTCTCAATGTAGCTTCCGCGATTCCGCGACTCATGAAACTCGGGGAACTGAGGAGACGTCTTGGAACATTGGAGACGTCTCCGTGAACACTTTCAAACCGTTCCAAGCCGTTTCCAAAACGTCTCAAGTATAGTTTCCGCGAGGTGAGATAGGTACATGCAGGTTGATAATGCCTTTTTTGCTAAGATCATTTGCCTAGTTTATGCATAAATTGAAAATGACACACAGTCTATTTTGTTTATATGAAAATAACTGCTCTAACTTGTATGTGAAGAAAACAATTACACGACACCCTGACTGCAATATTCAAAGTTAACTGCATAATACAGGTAATATGGACATATGTTTTAATGTGTTTTTTAAAAACTAAATGACTCTAGTATGTCTGGAATTTGCTTAAAAATGTTGAAAATCGTTACTTAAGATATGATTGAAAATTATAAGACTCTCAGTAAATACTTGACTATATTTTTCATTCTTTTGTATTTTGTATATTATTTCTTTTTAAATAATTTTTTTTAATATTCTTTTTTTCATATAACAAATCAATAGGCCTTATAGTTTCTTCATATTATACTGTGAATATACCCAAAAATTCGTAGCAAAGAGATTGATGCTCATCCCAATACTAGTACGCATTTAGGATGCCCATATTCCATGCACTATGTTGCTATGTCAGAACAAGCATCAATGCCAATTGCACCCTTCACTTACAAAAACAATTGACCTTTGTTACACGGCTTAAGTATATCAAAATGAACTATAAGCCTCTAATAATACAAACAATTAAGGGTTACCCCTCAAACTCTCTTTCACATCACATTCTGTGAAATATCAATTTTAATCAGGGTGAAATGCCGTAATTTTACCTACATTGTTGGTTTCAAGCAATTCTCAGAGAAATTTGCGGGCATCAGATGCTCTCGCACGATAGATTTTCGTATGTACGGGGAAATAAATAGCGCAACGCTCAATACAATTTGTACTTCGGTATCGAGCTCTCACTTATCTCGAGAATAACTATCCTCGGGGATAGCCACCGTGTGAACCCGTCTCGAGAACAAAACGTCGGGGTTTTAACTTCCTTAGGGATACAACCTCGAGGACTAAACCCGATGGTCCCGTGTGACAACGTCAGTTCTGCCCCTTCACCTCCTTTTGTACAGCCTCTGCAAACATCACCTCCTTGTAAGAATATGGGATGTCATGTGGCTCATCAAGTCGGATTTGACGGAGAACGGCGTATGATAAGAGTACGAAATTCTCGCCATCACTAGGCTTACTGGAAGACT
>CALNVZ010002209.1:0-36804 GCA_940671915.1 Paracentrotus lividus | reverse complement strand
CCCTTCTACTTTTTTAGCAAATTACATTCCGCAAAATTTGTTGACTGCCACCGACTTTTTATTTCAAGTCCGGGCAGTTTCAAGATATTGTGACCCAGCAGTACGCAGGTACGAAATTACACAACATAGCTGTGTTCATATCGTGATTGTCTATAGAAGATGTGTGGCATTGTACTTTCCAAAAGCCAGGGGTAGTATGTAAATAGTGGAAAAAGAACCATTAATTTGACATTTCAGAAAAATTGTATTTTAAATCTCACAAGTTACATATAATATTCACTACATGATGGACAATTATTTAAATATAAGGATTAAACTTAGAGTTATGCCCTTCAACTCAAACAATGTGCTTCTGCACATCTCACTTCTAGGTTCAGCGTTATAGGAAACTACACCTTGCATCACTTGTGTTCTATCGAACAGGCAAATTGAATTCACATGTTTTACAGAGTTTAATACATGATCATTAATTGCAAAAAAGGGAAAAAAAAAAAAATGTTGATCAAATGTCTCAGTATTAAGCCTATATTCGATATATTCAAGATAGCATTCAAAATCACAATATTTAACAATAATAATAATAATATCGTTTTATTTACCCAGGTGCATCAGTTCTAACAACTGTTCCCCATTGGGCCTGCCATGATGTATTAATTATTACCCTAAAGCTCTTGAAAGGTAACTTTAGGTACAAGTCTTCAGTCATGACTCGGCGGGGTTTGAACTCACGACCTCCCCGTTCATGAAAGCATGGTGGGCCACCTTTTTTACAGGCGCTCTACAATTGAGCTATCATGGTCCGTAGTCGATTTGACTCGTTTGTCTAGCTGATAAATGAAGGCTAATAGCAAGCACCTCTCCCCTAACCCCCCCCCCCTCCCCCCCCCCAAAAAAAAAAGAAAAAAGAAATAAAACATACAAACAGAAAAAAACTTATTCATCCCCCTTCCAGGACAGAGGCATAAAGTATATACACATATTATTTTGAATTCATTAGTATGGAGTGTATTAACATTTTACTCCTGTTATATATTTTCTTTCCAGTTTAGATAATATCACAATTGTATATTTCTTGTGTTTTTTCAGTTCTTGTTTGCTCGTGGAGCATGTGTAATTAGTGTGCTATATCAATGATAGGTAAGAACATGTTTTTTATTTAGTTTAAAGTTTATTGTGTTTGACAAAGTCGACAGGAGTCATCCTTTACAAAACATTTGAATTTGCTAGATTCGGAAAGATGTCTTTACTAAATGTATAAACGTAATACCACTCATGTGTTTCCATTCTGAAAATAGAACAATTTTGTTAAAAGTATGTGTTTTATATGGCTAGAATTGTACATAATTATGAATTATATGACATTCGTTTGAATAAAATGAATATAGAGATGTCAATTTTTACCGACCTTGTTTGTTGCTTTACTTTTATTTGCCCTGAGATTCTATCTATTTGGTTGTGTTGCTGCTTGCTGTTGTTGTTTTTTATTTGCAAACAAACTCAGATAACAAAGCCCCCGCCATACCACATCCTCCCCACCGTGGACAGCCCCTTAGACCATCCCACACTGATACATAAGAGAGCAAAATATGAAATAACACTGAGTTAGAAACTTTCTTTTCATTACAGTTGCACTTATTCTTGCTGCCTTTATGATTCGTAATCGCTTTGATTTTTACATATCCTGACAAACAGACTGTAATAATGGATATATCTTTTACAGGTTTTGATTATGAGTTATAATAGTGTGCTGTATAATCATGATTAAAACAAGTATCACATAAATATTTGTATTTTTACAGCAAAATCTTGCTGTCAGCAGGGAAGTCGCCATTAAAATGTAATTTAAAAAAACAGTTTTTGTTGTAAGTTTCTCCTTCCAAATAATTACGTGTAGAAATACAAAAATATTAATCAGGAGGTAAGACTTTTTTTTTTTTGGTTTTAACCCAAATACATATGCAGTAAAACTCAAATGATATTTTTTCCTTCTCTTCCATCAATTCTTTATGGAAGAAATACAAACAAAACTTTTTTTTATATTACATTTTTGTATGGCGACTGTTTTGACATCACTTTGCTGTATTTTTTCTTTATTTTTGGTTTTTATAATTATATTTTTAACAGTGTACATAAGAAAATGTAAAACATTAAGAACAAAAAAGGCATATTGTGCGTCTCATCCAGCTCTCACCTAACTTGTGTACGCAATTTAAAGCGATGTTCGACTTTTTTTCAACCCCAAAAATGGACTTCGTTCCGGAAATTTGATCGCACACATTTTTGGTATATTTTGTCGGTATGGGCACTACGTGTTGTCAGAGAAACCAAAATTTACCAACAATGTTCAGGTCGAGCTTTAAGTGTATCTTCTGGTTCCTTTCATTACTAGTAAGTCCGAAAATATATCCCCCCCCCCCCCTTAATATCCTTAATTTTACGGGTGGCAAACCGGCACTAACCATTATTATATATATATAGTCAAATGTAGAAATTCAATTTTACACTTTTACATTTTAAGTAAAAATTTTATAATGCTCTTTAAAACTTATTTCCTAGCCACAAAAGCAATTTTTTGGGAAAATTCAGACTTTTTATCAATTTCTAATTGCATCCCTGGCATTAAAAAAACGTGAAACCTTAAAAAAAAAAGAAAAAAAAAAGATTTTTATATTTTTAGTTAATCTCCAACGAAGCGCCGTAGTTCTCGTGGTTTACTTTGGTTTTTTATCGATCTTTGCCACCAAAGCGATTCCCTGTTTCAATATAGCCCTTTGAGTTAAGCAATGATGATTAATAGCCTCCATCACCAACTTCATAATTACATACTAAATTTGAATTGAAAAAAAATAAACTGTGGATGCCTACATTTTGTTGTTCTTCATTCTATCAACGTATAATTGCTTAACAGTAAAATATATCTAAACATGGAAAAAGGAACAAACTTAATAAAAATCAGTGCGCTCCTAGTGTTTTTCACACACAAAACAAGATAGATTAATTATTCTCTCGATGAGTGTATGAAATTTAATGGTGGAGGCAAGATGGTCGGACTGAGCAAATGTCATGGATCGACCCGGTATCCTGTAAATGAAAGTCTGGGCATACAATTCCCAAAGCCATGGGTGTACTAGATATACTTTACTCTGTCTATACACATTGTAGTACAACATTTTCTATCTTAGATACATTTGCAACTGTTAACTTAAGATTCGGGGTGTGCCGCCCCTTTAATAGAATACTATTAATTTAGAGAATGGATTCCTAATACGGGTATTTTTACCCTTCTATTTTAGGCAAAAATTGTAACATCCGCTGATGACTGACGTAATTGAATAAATAACCCTACCTCCCTTAAGCTGCATTTGTGATAAGTCTACCACCTTTTGATGTTCAAATAAAGAAGATTAGAAACACAATTCCATATTCTTTTCCCATACATTCAATTTTTTACCATATAAAGAAAGCCGAAATAATTACCACTTGTTTTCCATACCATTTCAATTTATTTTACACATTGGCGGTCTCCCCATTGATCGAAATTTTATAACATGTTATGCGAACCATGCGACATCAACTGAACCTTTACTTTTCCTAACTGATTTTGGTTCTATTCATTTTTTTATTTTATTTTTTTTAATTATTTTAATTGTTGAATGTTGTTTTTTAACCATGATACTTACATTTTTATAATAATTTCGTACCATGAAATTCTTTAATAGGGTCGTGCGAATAAATGCCAAGACGTGTAAATTTATTATTATTATAACTTAGTTAGTACAAAGCCAATAATTAGCAAATTTTCTTTGTGCTTGGACGTTGATGTACAGCATTAAAATTCTCGATTAAAAATTCGTTTGGCGAATTTTTTTCGATATTCGACAATTCGTTATGTTTGTTCCAAGGTTTTTTGGTCCAAAGGTACATTCTCCTGAGATGAAATAAAGGTAATCATTCGTCCGAAAAAGGATCTAGCAAGAGCGTCAGAGCGGACGGCAACAATTGAAAGTGGGTGGGGGGTGGGGGGGTCACCGACTGAAAAAGGGGCACCTTTTTTGTACTAAAAGGGGAGTCACTAGACAGAGCAATCAGAAGCAAAGTATTCGAGAATAACTTAGGGGGTCGCCACGAAATTAACCCTTTTAAAATTTGTGCTTTTTAAAAAATTTAAATTGGGCTTTGCATTTATTTATTATTTAAAAAAAAAAAGGGACTGAGCGGCGAAGCGGTCTCCATGTCTTCCGACAAATTTTATTACAACATGTCTATGGAACTCATGCGAATCAAGAACCCTTATCTTTCTGAACTGATTTTGTCTATCATTTTTATTTTTTTATTTTTTTAATTATTTATGTTGTGATTTATGTTTTTTTACCCATCGAACTTACATTTTTATAATAACATTTCGTACACATGAAAAATCTAAATAGGGATCGTCGGAATAATATTGCCAAGACGTGCGTAACTTATTTTTTTTGTATCAAAGCATATAATAGCAAATTTCTTTGTGCTTGGAACGTTATTACAGCATTTAAACTTTCGATAACAACAGTTCGCTTTTAGGTCCCGAATTTTGCGATATCCGACAATTCGTTTGTTGTTCACAAGGTTTCTTTGGTCCAAATAGGCACCATTTCTCCTGAGAATGGAAAAGGTTCATCCGTCCAGAAAAGGAATCTAAGCAGGTCAGAGGCGGCGGAACGAAATTAGAATGAGGGAGGGGTCACGATGAACAAAGAGTGAGCCTTTTGGAAAAAAAAGGGCGCACTTTATGAGCATCAGAGGCTAAAGAGGACAATGGTCATTATGAGTATAATTAGGGGTGCCCTAAGAAAAATTTAATACCCTTATAAATTTGTGCTTTTTAAAAAATTAAAATGGCTTTGCATATTTATTATTGATTAAAACAAAAAAAGAGGAGATGCCGGAGACGTGAAGACCGGTTCTCCATTGATCGAAATTTAATTTAACATGTTTATGGTGAATACCATGTCAGATTATCTCAACGCCTCTTTTATATTTTTTTTAACATCGTATATTTGTCTAATCATTTTTTTATTTATTATTTTAATATTTAAGTGATTTATTGGTTATATTTATTTTTACAGATGTTGATACCCTGACTTGTTTATAATAATTTCGTCTCCATGAAATCTTACAGGGATCGTCCGGAACTAAATATTTGCCAAGACGTGTACTAATTATTTTTTTTTAACAAAAGAGCAATAATAGCAAATCTTCTTTGTGCTTGGATCGTTATTACAGCATTAAATTTTCGATAAAATTTCTTTGGTTGGCGAATTTTTCGGAATATTCCGGACGCTTCGTTTGTTGTTCCAAGTGCTTTGGATCCAAAGGTTCATCTTCCTTGCAGATGAAAAGGGTTCATTTCGTCCGAATAAAGCACTCAGCAGGTGGTATCAGAAGCGCGGAACCGTGAATTGAAAGTGGGAGGCGTCACGATGAGGAAAAAGGGTCACCTTTCTGAAAAGGGGAGCACCTTGAGATCAGAGATTAAAGGAAAAGTATTATGATAAATTAGGGGTGCCCAGAAATTTACCTATTGAATTTGGCTTTTTAAAAATCTATAATGGCTTTGTCGACATTTATTATTGATCTATTTTTTTAAAAAGAGGAATGCGCGAGCTGCGCGCGAAAGCGGGAGCCGGAAAATTTGAAGATATATGCTGCTATATACTTTATTTACGCGAGCGGATGCGCGAGCTGATAATTTTTTTATCTGATCAATTATTGCGTCAATATAGACCCTATTTAGTATCGCGTGGAGCGCCGAAGCGCGAGCCGAAAATTTTGTTTTAAAAGACATATGGATTAACAAGGGGCATTCTTATTTGTTATCCAAAAGTGCCCCAACTTTTTAGTAATAAAAGTGCCTCTTTTTGGTATAAAATGGATTTTTATATAGATTAACGAAAAAGAACACTGGAACTTTTTAACGTCATGAAAAGGGGCAACTTTTAGGATGGTATGAACAAAGTGGCGAGGTCACAGTGCCCCTCTGCCGCCCCTGGTTCGGCTGCCAGCCTCAGAACAGAGGTTTTGTCCCAACGATGTGATGTAGGGTTCAAGTTGTCTGAATGTAGATATATAGGCTTAGGGGTAATTCGCCCGAATATTGATGGCTGGTAAGGGTTCCTTTGCTCTGTGAATATGATGTTAGGGTTCATTTTGCTGTAGGGTTTAATTTTTTTTTTGGTCTGAAGTTGATGTGCGGTTCATTTTTTGTCCTGATCTTGTCGATGTAGCCGTTCATTTTATTGTCGAATGTTGATTAGGGTTCATTCGTCCGCATGTAATGTACGGTTCATTCGTCCGAATGTTGATGATTGAGTTCCTTTGTCTGAATCACGGTGGATGTAGTTCATTTGTCCCGAAAATGAAATGAGGTTCAATTCGGTTGGAAAATTAAATAGGGAGGAATTCGTTCATCCAAAATTTGGGAAAAACCAAAGGCACCTTCTTTCAAAACGTCCAATCTTTGGTCAAACCTCAGTGTGGCTAAGAAACTTCATAGAAAGGCTTATAGGTAATTGCAAAAGAATTGTGATGAAAGTAAGTGATGTATACTGTTAGTAAACTGAGGACATATAGATTTAAACATCCGAGTATAACATTAGAACAATATATTGTGTTATTGGACATTTGAAATAGTACATATTAAGTAATTACACTATTTTAAGAATATAGATATTACAGCACATATGTATGATTCATGATCAGGGAGCACAAACAATTAAATTATAAAAAAGTCGTCGTATAAATTGTCCTCATAACACTCCTCAATAGAATTGCGAAAAAAGAGTTTTACTTTATAAGCATGCCCAATTTTGAATACAGGAAGAATTTATATAATACAACATGCAATTATACCCTGATTTAAAGGTTGTGGATGAAACCAAATCGAATTTAGTATGAATAATGAAGATCAGTAGACGACTATGACATATAAATAAAATATATAGAACTAGCAGTCTAGGAATATTTATAATGAAAGAGTACCCCCTCCCCGCCCTAAATTAGGATTAAGCTTGGCAGTCCCGTACGAATATAAGAATGTACAATATTTCTGATATTGTCATACTTATATATATTACTATATATATAATTATATATATTTATTTTATTTATTATTCATTTATTTATTTTCCAAAATAACAGTTACAAAATCTATATATATGTGTTGTGTATAGCAACAATTTAAAATACACATTTTCAATTACTCTAAGCATAATTACAAATGTAAACAGAACAGGTGAAATTTATGATTTAGAACACAGTCAATTTAACTTAATTGCTGTTATTGTGGGGAACCTCAAAAAAAGCATAGCTTGTTAAGTGGCTCCTAAACCTTAAATCACATTGTATCACTAAATCAAAATTCTATAAAAATATTCACATAAATATAACGATTACAAACGTACAATACCACACCGGAACGGACAGCAATACTTGTATACACAATGAACATAAACAATGTGCAAGCCTTCCAGCAGTTGTTAAAAAGTGTACATTGTAGTTATTAATTTTGGCTAGATTTGAGTTTACGCGTTTAAAGGAATAATAAGTAGCTACGGAAAGTGACTTCTTTCAAGGAGAATTGGCAAAAAAAAGGGGCCTAGCGCTAATGATAAGTTCTCTGTTTAAATTTAAAGTTCTTAATAATGGAAATGTGAAAAGATGATAATTGTCTTGTTGGGTAGTTATGAATTGTTCGGATTTGTTTGGAGATTAACAGATTTAATGCAGTTGGCAGTTCGTCACGATATATATTATAATATAAATACAATGATGTATTATTATGTCACTCTTATTTGTTATGATAATTTTTATGTCTACATATATACATTTTTTGTTCCCTTTTCTTTGTTCTCCTTTGTAATGTTTGTATTGAAGATAATCCGAAATGCGATTTTCGTTCATAAATTTGATTTTGATTGATTTTGAATTTGAAATGAAAATGTATCTTTAACCCTTAGGCTTACGTCACACGGGGTGGCGCCGGGGGGGGGGGCAGCGGGGCATCAGAGCATTTTTGAAAAGTGAGGGGCTGAGTCGAAAGTGGAGGGTGGACTGAACTGGCTAAAAATCACACATCTATTGGTAAAGGGTTTTCATACACGGTTGCTAAAAAAAAGTGAGGTACTGAAGCCCCCGCCCCACTCGCTTGCCCTTGTGGCTTGTGGGGGGGTGGGGGGGGGGGGTTTAGACCTCAAATTTTCCCTATTTTGAAGGCCAACCCCTCCTGGATCACCGCCCACTGCATAGTTCCTTTTATGATATCAGATACAAATTTTGTGTTTTCGTCTTGAAATGGAATATGAAAGTGTTGTGTCGAAACATACGGAACCGATTAGAGAGGGCGACATCTAACCGTTAAGTTACTTCGGTTTCACTCATTTGCAAAGAAGAATCACTTTTATTATATTATTATTATTATTATTTCTTTTTAATATTGAAATTTAAAGTAATAATGGACTCTTATTCAATTATGTTCTTGTATGAATGACAAAATACCTGGATTTTTGCTGTTTCGTTGTGATGTAAAAAATTGTTAATTCATGGAGTCTGCCATCTTGAACCCCAAGACTACTAGTTCTCCAACCGCGGCCCGATTCGCGGCGCTCTCCGCTCCGGAGCTCCTATGTCCCACGCTAGCTAGCGCGTGCAGTGATTGGTGGAAAAAGTTTACCCATAGCTAGCTCGCTCTCGAATACAATTGTATCCATGATCAGCTGATTGTATCGCATCATCGCATCGCGAGCTCAATAGTTTGGTTAAAAAATTACCGCACGTGCACCCACTCAAATACTGGATTTGGTTATATTTGTTTGTAGATGCATAGTCTCTGATATGGAATGCCTGAAGATCCAACTTTCCTAATCTTAGAATCCACTCCAAAGAAATATTGGAGACGAACGGCTGGACACATGAGAAACTAAGCGACTATGGACAGATACTGGACTTGGCGTTTCATCGACATCGTCTTCTAAATCATGAGAATGGATAACAATGCACGATCATTGACACAGAGCAGGGCCTAGGCAATATCATACTTCAAATAGTCAACTTGGCACTGCTCTTTTGACAAGAGAATAGATGTAAAAGTAGACCTCGAGGTGAGACTTCGGTTTTCTGCGAGGTATTCTCTCGTATAGGATACAATGTAAAAGTTATCTATTCTAAGTTAGATAGTGTCCACACAAGATCGCCTGTATAATCTTTCAAATCTGAAGACACAACCGACCGTCAACTATACACTGAAGAATATGGCCGAATGATGTGCCTGGTGGTGTGGTGCCTGGTGGTGGTTTGTCCCTTGACCTTTGTTTCTCTCAGAATAAAGCCAAAAATACATTATAAATTGAAATAGATTCTAATTATGCTTATTTCCATCTTTATGTGATCTGTAGTATAGGCCTCAGTTAACGTTCGATCTAACGTTTCAGATAGAGACCTCCTCTAGACCTAGACCTACTAATTTTTTCTATCATTTTGTTCCAAAAAACTACAAAATGATTGATTGCTTGTAGTGGATGGGCCTAGACTCTAGATCTAGACCTAGTCTAGTATAGATTCTAAACATTTTCAAATGGCTATTCAAAATTATCTCTCCGGACAAACGACCCGTCCGGCCGGACATAGACTCTACAACAACTTGGTAGTATCTAGGGCCAACTGTATAATCTAAATGTATTGTAGCTAGGCCTACAAATAATGTAGACTCTAACTGTTAGGCATAAACCCGACTGACGAGTCAGTAGATCTAGACATTTGCGGTGAAGGTTAAAAAATATCTAGATCTTGATTTATAGACCCCTACATGACCACAAATTTTTTGGTAAAAAAATACCTTATTTGAAATCATAGTCTACTCACATTCAATCAAATCTTTGAAGCTTTTTCCTCAAATTGGTGACATCTGCAAATGTTTCACATGATTGAAGTAGACTAATCAACTAGGCCTATTTCTTTCTTTCATATGCTACTGATGTCATTCGTTTTATGATTTATCAAATAATGTAATGACATATAGACTCAAATTGTTGTATTTATTATTGTTTGATTGGATTATGTAAATGAACTGAACTGAACTGAACTGAATTAAAAAATACAGGAAAACTGAATCCATCCACGTATATTTCTCTGTGCCGCAGCACACCTGTTCAATTAGGTCTTCGCCACAGAGTTAAATACGTCTTCGCACAGTAAAATGGCGTCATAGAAAAAAGGCAGCAATGGTACCAACAGTATGAGAAGAGACAAGGCCAATGGAAAATTCATTTTGGTAATCCTAAAGCTCTTATAGGCCTATAATTCAGCTTCATGACGGGCCATGTCCTCAAATATTATAGATGGGGTGGAGTACATTTTGACATTAGATTTATCATATTGACTAGTATAACTACCGGAGCACTGGTAGTTTTACTGTAAATGGGCGTCATGAAAGTACAGCCCCGTCGCCATCATGCGAATGTTTGACGCGCTCGCATGATCGGCGGCCAAGATCCAGGGGGGGGGGCATGCTTATAGTCTGCATGCTCATGGTGTCAGGGAGACTGGGATAATTATGGCCCTGGTAATTATGGCCCTGTTGTCTTTGAGAGCTTATAATTCTTTGCTGCATGACACAATGTTAATTTCATTTGTACACATGAGCTAAACTCTTCCTGCTATCATACCTGTATGCAACGCTCAACATTAGCATGTGCCCCGTTGCCCGGGGCAACCAGATTTGACCCTGGGGCAACCAAATTTAGAAGAAATAATTAAAGTGGTTGCCCGAATTGGGCAACTACATTTTTGCACAAGACTAATGTAAGGGCCTACATGACGAACTAGGTTACAATATTAGTTCATTGTAAATCACATTTTATGCAAAGTTTTTGAGATAAAAATCAAATCTTCAATGTTGTTATTGTTTTTACGTGTATATTTTGGCAGGGCAACTAGATTTTTCATTGGGGCAACCATTTCAGAAGAAAATCAAATATTTGGTTGCCCTGCAGGGCAAATCTTAAAAAATGTTAGTGTTGAGCATTGCTGTATGAGAAAAATAAGCCATTTACTTCAAATTTTGTGGTTAGTGGAGCTAAAATGTATGGCAACACAATTCTGTTCGTTAGTAAGTGGCAAGTCTGCTTTAATATCTTCAATAGTAGAGCATGCTTAAAGGGGATATTCAAATTGAAAATGTCACTGAGGGTAATTATGGCCTCCAATGCATAAATAGTGTGTATAGTTTTGGTAACAAAAAAGAAATTGGCACAAAATCGATCAAATGTAGTTACATGTTGTCCATTGCAATAAAAGATATGAGTGAGAGATCTTGTGACATTCCTTTAATTATTTCCGATGATTTTCATTGAATTTGTTTGAAAAAACGGCCGTTTACACCTCTGCTGACATATTCGCACGCCGAAGGTTACGGCGTGAATTAGTGCGAACGATCTGTGTGTAAACCCACACAAGAGAATCCCCATTGGTTTTCCACGTGAGCGCCAACCTGTGATGGGTCCCCGACTTATCTTTTTTATCCTTATATTATGAAATAAAGACACTTAAACGAGATTTCAAGTACTATCATTTGCTTTATTATAGTTCTTGGATTCAATCTTTCATAATTTATCTTAGTGTGAATCAAAATTAATTTTTCCTTCTCCCGAAACTACCGGTATACACCAGCCAAACCAATTATTGATTCAGTTACTGTTGGTGGTTGATAAGTGTAATATTAGGAATACCAAACAACATTTATTACGTTACTAGAATTAATTATCATAATATCTTTTAATTCACAGAGTCATGACAATAGGGGCCATAAATACTCCAACCCGTAGGGTAATTATGGCCCCACAAAGTTATTAACATAATGGTAGTTAATATGCAAATGAGAAGTCCAAGTTTATACTTTACTGATTATAGACTGACTGTATTTTTATATAATATTCTAATTGTAATTAGAATATTATTGAACTTTTCATTTAATGGTAGTAGTTAAAGATTGGGTTATTTATTACCACTCTTTTCCATTATAATTGTTACCTTGTTCACTTCATTTATCAGCTGGTCAATACACTATGGGATAAGCGACACGGCCAGGAATATGCCAGCTCAAACTATTTATTATAACCAAAAGGCTTTGTATTTGGGACTTATTTCTTTCCATTCTTATCCCTTAGGCGTTAGTTTAAGTCAGTACCTCTTTTTGCAGGGCATCAACACTATTCTTTGGGGGTCTACACCAACACATTTCTCTTCTCCTCTCTCCTCCTCCTCTCTCCTTCCGCCAACCAATCTTTGTTCTGTTCCTAAGAATTTGTTTTTAACTCTTGCCTGTTCTAAAGACAATTGAGTGAATCATCTCAGTGAGATGTTACTCTATTCCTTGGCTCTAAAAGTAGAAGAGTTGAGATGGACTCTCGTCCTCACTACCTTCAAGTGGGGACTGGGTTTTACATGTTGGAGAAATCACTTATATGTAAATGAGTTTTATATTAGATATCTCGTTTGAATACATATAATAAATTCCATCGATTTTTGGCTTCTTTTATATTTTATTAACTAAACTCACGATGTTTCTGAATTTGTATTACTGATAGTTTTTCCTATTTAGGTTAATATTATGGCATATTGGAGTATTCGCAACATTGCTTTATTTGATTTACTCAGTACTTTACGCTATAAAGGGCCCTACGCCGGCAAGGGACCGGCGCATCAATCCAACAATTAATTTATGGAAGTCGTGTACCACGCTGGTGGTTCTAGATTTGTTTTAGAAACGGACTATTTTGCATGTCCCCGTCTTCTTTGTCAACACTAGTTATTTTCTTCATATAGTATTCTAAGTTTTTTATCTACCTTCTATGCGTATTTGAACTTGATCTTCAACCTCAGACATGCAGTGCGTTTACTGTCTTGTGCCATTTGTTTTGTGTCTGCTACATTAATTTAGCCAGCTTACCAAACAGATTGATACTTGGCTACTCTTGATTGCGTATCTGATGTATTTTGATTGAGTGATTATTGATTTTCGGGCATTGCTTTTTGATGCGTGACATAATTATTATAATTATAATCATTGATCGTGTATTCAGCTTGTATCTTCTCGTCTGCTGTAGACGGTTGCCCCATTTAAGTCATATTTTTGTAGCATCACATTCTTGTTATGATTTTAGCTGTGTCATCATAGTATCTTATTGTTTGTCTATCCTCTTGAACTAAAGCCCGTATTTTGTATGACTGTAATTCATCATTACTCCTTTGTATCTCGTTCAACAAAGCTTACTTAATTCTTCTATCGGTCCATCATTGACTGTATTCATCTTTGAGCTTTCCGAAAGACCAGTCATATCGGTGTTATAACATAAGTTTAAATGGTTTCATCTTCTTTCCTTTTTGTCGATCTCTTAGGTGCTGGAGAGCAGTTGTGTTAGCATGTGTGATCCTGCGTTTTAGCGTCTGTTTTTACGCTTGATGTAATCCTGTTGATGACTGAATGTTACAACTTTTTTATGGGTGCAGGGTTAATGAATTGTCATTTTTCGCGGGCAGGTGTATTGTTTATAGGTTATATATAGTTACAAGGGAGGAACGGATTAGTCTGCGTCTCTCGTGCTTGTACTCTCTATGATAATGTTTATGTGTCACTAATCACCTTAAGGATCGAGGGGTCTCCTTATTTTAGATGTAAGTTGTTTATTTCTTCAAACGCTAGTGTGTCTACATCTATTTAAAGGCTTCTGACATAATGAGAATTCGGGATTCTTTGGCAACGTTTTGAAGATAATTTATAGGTTTATTAACAGAGCTAATAGATGAAATTTGTTTGCTCTGGTTGAATCAGTAATGTCACGTGTCCGTCTGCTCCATGCTCCTTATTATTTGATTTTTCTGTAGTCCATGTTCAGTGTTCATAGCATTGGTTATAATAGTTAATGGTTAAAATTCGCTGTAATCAATGACAGCAACATTAAATTTTTAGGTATAAACTTTGATGCTATATTGTTTGTTTTTGGCCGGGTTATTCCTTCAGGGGTTAGGACATTATAGCAACGTGTGGAGTTCAACATTTGCATTCGACATATGTTAATATATTTTGGTTTTTGTGTTATGTGTAATTAATTTAATACAACTCATAGCGCTTGTCAAGCAGCGCTTTACGATAGGTTCTTGGGTTACATATGCCCTGTCACCACTATAGTGGTTGTTGACTGCCTGCTATTTGGTACAAGCTTGGTCAATTTTTGGAGGTCCCTCATTATGTTTCACTTATGTGAGTTTTATATAGGCTTCACGCACTCTGTCTCTTTACTAGCCTCAATAGTGTCCTGGTGGCGATTATTTTGTTAAAGAATAATTGCATCGATTAATTCACTGAGTAAATTTTTGATTGGACGCATTTAATCATAGGCAATTAGTTCCTCTATACTTCAACTGGAAATGGTCATAACTGATAACAACTATTTCATTCACAGAAACCTACACGCATACTCCATTCCCTCTGTATCTCTCGCCATATCGGCTTGTAGGTATTTCCTGAAATCTGCATCAACCGGGGATTCTCAATTCTGCCGGATGACACCAGATACCATGCTGCATTAGATTCGATGTGAATCTTGTAAGAGCTCTCATTGCGAATTAGCATAAAATGTTTACTTATTGTACTCGAGATGTCCTATTTTTATGTCCTTTTCTTCGTAGCTTCCCCATCCAGTTGGCCCCATCTCTCCTCTGCGTACTCAGGTTAACAGTTCCAGCATTGTGAAGAGGCCCCTATGATCATGCTGGTCTTCTTTATGACTTTTTAGCAAAGGTGGCGTTAAATTTTCTAAGTCGGTTGAGAACCTTAAATTAATCCCCATGGATCTCGTTGCTGGGGTTGAGAGAGTTTATTTTTTGTTATTTTATCACCATTAACTTCCGCTATCCTATATTAGATATGGTTTAGCGGGATCATGTCGGGATATGGCGCTCCATAGGAGTTGCACATACCAAATTCTTCCGAATTTGGTCACATAGATTGATTGTTCTGCTTTCTGTGTTTGAGGGATTTTTGCAGCACAATTTAGAAGTGCTTTTCTGGTAGTGACTTATCTCATAGAGAATCTGTTAATTGTGCAGTGAAGATAGTCATACATTGTTAAGGTGAAGGAAGGTATAGAGGTTTGGGTTAATAGGCAAGATTTATTTGATCTAATTCCTACTGGGACTTAGGTATATAAGACACAGATAGGATGCCTATGATTTTCATTCGCCTGCCTAATAGTCCCGTAACCTACCTCTATCCCTGCATACCTGACATTGGTCAAGATTATCCAAGGCCTTCAATCGCCCTCATTCACAGCCCAGATTTCAAACAATGTGCTGGTACTATGGTAGCTATGAATACTAAATGGGCCACAGTTCGATGTCACGACAAGTTGTATCGGATATACTTACCGGAACTGGGGGAGAAATTTGTAATACACGTTTTAATAATCAATATGGGCACCATTTGCACCTTTCATCTAACAAGGGTGGAACTTGTTACACACCTTCAAAATTGGGTTATTTATGTGGCCCTATTCTGCACCCATCATGTACTGGATAATAAAAGTTCATATCTATTTTATGGTGTCCTGATCGTCTCTCACCGATGGGTTGTTGTGTCGGGTTGTGGATTGTTGAATTTACCAACAAAGACATTCTTGGATGTCTATCCCCTCCCCATCTAAAACTTCTCCAGTCGACCATGTGTGACCTCCTGTGCATGAGCCACAAGCTCGATACCGACCCCCTCCATTCCCTTCTGTTTGTCCTTCATGCCACCGGTTGTGATCCTTGAACCCTTTGTCATCCCTCCTGACCATGTTTTTGTGCACTCCTCCTCCCACCCCTTCATCTGATGCCCATGCCCGTAATCATGCTCCTCATGTTGATAAATTACGTTGTCACACTGTAACTCCTCCCTATTTATGCATAGGCATATTGAGTGTAATTCCTGCCCCTCATGACTATGGCACTGCTCAAGTCCATGGAGTGGGTCTCTTTTCGCCATGATGCTTCCCCAGCTCCCTATCTACCCCAAACCCTGCATGATAATACATGTTGCCCCTCACTACCATCACGGTCCCGGTCCACTTTTATAAGAGTTAATTTCGAAACCGATTGTCTTCCCCTGGATAGTGACACTGCTCAGATTTTGACACCCATTTCGATGACATACATGTAGGTGTGGCATTCATTGTTTTATTATTATTTTTTTATACAAATTGTTGTTGTTACTTTTATCCTCTTAAATTTTACAATGAATTTATTTTTCTTTCATGCATACAGTAAACAGGTTTTCAACTTATAAACCTCAAATTGGTGAAAGGCTACCTTCCATATTCACTAGCCAGCATCTTAATTACTTTTTCGATCCTGCCCCCGTCATCATATACCATTTTATGTGGTTTAATGAAAAATTACCAAACTACTAAATAATTTTAGGTTTCTAGATTCCCACATTTCCACATTTTTGTATATGAAAGTAAATTATACTTTTCATACTCATGTTAGAATCTGTACTTCAGATATTCAAATTGATTTAATTAAGCATTCTGGACAGTTTAATGTGATGCTTCCTTTGTTTCTGGACATTTTTTTTTCCAAATATATTTTGGTTTACCAATAAAAATACTAAGATGTTTATATTGGTGCCATTCTTCACATTGTCAGTGATATCGATTCATGGTTTCCCTTTCTAGAGTGATACTGATTTTCATGAGACAGAAAGAACATTCTTCTTTTTCGATATGATTTAAAATGTTTGTTTTTACAATAATTGCAAAGTGTATTGTACATGTACATGTATTCCTTAGTAGAACTTTTAGCAAACAATGCTTTATATCATTGGCCTATTTCACAAACGAAAATCTTTTTGTCCTTTTCATAAATAACACTTGCTCATAAATTATTAAAGATGATTCATCGATAAGTATTTCAAGGAATACCAATGAAAACTTTATTCTAAATTGTGGTATATAGTTCCATTGCACATTGGTTTAAATGTTTATGTTAAAGGTAATACCATGAATAATGATGAATCTTTATCATTTAAATATTATATATATTTCTTCTTGTTATTTTAATACATGCATTTCAAATGGTACACCATTAGATTTTACCATCATTGGAAACCATTCCCATAACTTTTCTAGTTAATTTTTCAACTTAAATCACTGCTCAACAATGTAGAAATTCTTTTTGTGTTATTTCTTCATCTATTATGTGTGTGTATTGATGTGGTAGGATATATTTGGTACTTGTAGATGTAGTTAGTTGAAAGTCTCCAGTTAGATGTTAGTTTAGTTCTTATACTTTATTTAGTTCAGATCCCATTGCTTTTCAGCATTGTTTGATACATCTTTGTTAAGAGCTCTAGGCTTACCTATTGATATAAGTTTTGATTAACTATTACCACAATGTCGCTATACTATTCAGCTTTCATATTTGTCATTCAGACTTGACAATATATACAACTTTATTCCTTTTCACGTTCTATATCTCAAATCAGATAAATATTATATATTGTTTTTTTTATATTTTGAAACGAGGACGTTTCTTCTGGAAAGATAAGACGAGTGTAAGAGATATTATTCCACTCATTATTACTTATAATTGTTACTCAATATCGCCTGGTCAATAACCTATGTAGGACACAGGAATACCACCCAAACTATAAACCATTTGTATACACTCCTTCTTATCCCTCGTGTTCAGTATCTTTCACCACTATTTACCACCACACACTTTCTCTTCTCCTCTCTCCTCCTCCTCTCTCCTTCCGCCAACCAATCTTTGTTCTGTTCCTAAGAATTGTTTTTAACTCCTTGCCCTGTTTCTAAGAACAATTGATGAATCATCTCAGTGAGATGTTACTCTATTCCTTGGTCCTAAAAGTAGAAGAGTTGAGATGGACTCTCGTCCTCACTACCTTCAAGTGGGGACTGGGTTTAATTGTGAGAATCACTACTGTGTTTTATATAGATATTATATATCTATATCCATCGTTTTTTCTACTTATAATAAATACCTGCCTGAACTCTGAATTATTATATCTTCGTCTATTGTATTCATTTGGGTCTCAACATTGGATGATTATAGACAGTTAACACTCGCCGAAAGACCACGCATAATAACAATAATTTAGAGTGTTACAGTAGTAATGTGTAAAAGGGGGTCATAATTACTCCAGTCTCCCATACATGAAGATTCGTTTTAATAATCTGAAAAGCGATCTGATAGTTGGTAATTATTCTAGCTGACAGAAGTTTTCATGATAAGAATGAAGAAAATGACATAAGAATAACAAATACATATTACAAGTTACCTAAGGCTGTCATCGATTGAATAAATATATATATTTTTAAATAAAAATGAAGAAGAAAGAAGTTAGGAATGAAAAAAGAAGAAGCAAACTAAAGGCATTTTAATAGGCCTAGGGCATATAGTGTGTAGGCTTGAAATTTGTGTAAAAACATGAATGCTTTATACAAAATTGATATTTGTTAATTTAGTTTCAGTTCCTTAACTACATGTAGTTTGAAACATTACATATATGCAAAAATTGGACTGGAAATGTATTGTCGTTATAGGCGTAACATACATGTACAGTTGTTTTTTAAACTTTGATTTCCTAGTACTAGTAGCATGGAGGAAAGATGGTTCAACTGGGCCTGTGCCTCCAATACATACATGTACGTGCTGGCTACAATTTGCAAAGTACTTGTGTAGATTACACCTTGGATCATCACATTGTGGCAAATGCCACTCTCTATGTTACATGGGGTTTCTAGTGTCTTCATCCCAGTAATTTGACCTTGTTACCCTACTCAGAGTCCTGTCTGTTTATTGACCAACCCTTTTTTGACCACAACTCATAGGCCTAGTCTGCCAAATCAGACATGTGTTTGATTTTTTATGTCCAGCCCAGCTGGAATGCAGATTTTATCATTGTTATCATTGGCCAAAGTCGATTTGCCAAACTTTTTGGGAGGGGTTTAGATTCCAGATCAGAGATTACCTTGTCTTCAGTTTCCTTCATTTAGTTTATAGGAGTGGGCCACATGTATAAGTAGGTAAAAAATGTGTTTTTTTGTTATTTTACCCTGCTAACAGTTTGTTTCTGTTCCATATATCCTACGTCAACATGAAATGACAAAAATTTTGACCTTGCGTCCAACAAAAAAGTGTGCAGGGCAAAAATCCAAGATGACTGCCGTTTCCTTGAAAAATCACATTTTTAGGCATAATTTTGCCATTTTGGCATCTTTTTAGCTGGTTCTGGTGTCTAATCCTATGTATTGGAGTGCAGGCAATCTGTTTATGCAACAAGAAGTGGTGTCTAAAACCTTCACCTGTAGAAATATCCCTCAATATATATGTATTAGGGGCTACATTTGGCCCGCCCCTCTTGACTTTTTCCGCTATAATTTTTCAGTGCAAAAATATTATTTCGCCTGGAAATTTCTGAACTTTTTTTAGTTTACATCTCACACACATCTTAAGACCATATGCGTAAAATCGGGGTAGGGTTGAAGAGATATAGTACGTTTTTTGTGACCAATATCTAAAAAAAATAGGCAGGTTTCCAATGTTAGTGTGTACAATGTATATGGGTTTTACCGTAAATGTTGTCAAAAAAGAATGTGTTTTATTGCAGAATAACAAAAGATATCATAAATTTGGCTATGTATTCTTGTAAAATACATAATGAGATTTGGACCAAGTTTGGTCACAGTCAGGAGATAAATATAATGAGATTCAGGGTGGAACGGAGGAAAATTAGTAAATTAGATACATGTATGTACATGCACTTGCACCAATACATTGTACACACAAAAGCATTGGAAACCGCTTTTATTTTTCAAGATTGGTCATGAAATGTGTTATTTCTCTGCAACCGTACCCCCGATTTTCCCAAATAGGGTCTTAAAATGTGTGTGAAATATCAATTGAAAATGTGAAGAATATTTTTGTCCGAAATATTTTTGCATTGACAGATTATCAAGAAAAATGTCAAGAGGGGCGGGGTTGATTTAGCTCCCAATGCAGGGATATAGAGGGTTATTTCTACAGGTGAAGGGTTGACACACTTCTTGTTGCATAAAACAGATTGCCTGTCCTCCATACATAGGATTAGACACCGTGCAACAGCTAAAAAGACCCAAAAATGGCAAAATTATGGCTGAAAATGTGATTTTTCAGGAAATGGAGGCACCTTGGATTTTCCCCCTTGCCACTTTTTTGTGGGACGCAAGGTCCAAACATTTTGTCATTTTATGTTGAGATGGGATATATAAGAACAGAAAAGAAACTGTTACCAGGGCAAACAAAAAATCATCCATTTATATCCCACCTCTAATTTAGTTTCATCTCATCTACACTTTCCGTTCGAATGACCACATATCCATTATTCATTGTTTCTCTATTTCCAGATGTAATTCATTGTACATTCTTCCATACTCATTGTTTTGATGTTTCAGTGTCTGTTAATGTATTATTGTATTTCTCCTTCCCTTATGTTATTCATTGCTTTTGCCATCTTTCCTTCTGTTATATATTGTTTTTTCTCACTTTCTATATGTTACTCATGTTTTTCCTCCCTTTCTATGTTATTTATTGTTTCATCTTTCTTTAATATGTTATTCATTGTTTTCTCTCTTCCCTATGTTAATCATTGCTTTGTTCTCTTCCTTATGTTAATTTTATTTTCTCACTCACTGTTTGACTTTTGTTATTCATTGTTTTCTCACTTTCTCTATTTTTGTTTTTCATACTTTGTGTTATTCATTTGTTTTCTCTTTTCCTTGATTCATTGTTTTCTCACTTCCTTATGTTATTCATTTGTTTCACTCTTTCCTCTTTTATTCATTGTTTTATATGATTCATGCATTATTTCAATTCCGGGTTATTGCTCCCAAAATGTGACGTCATAAAATTACCCTAAAAAATCTCCACAGATCTTTCCAATTTAAACCTAATTGTGTATACAACATTCAAAGCCGGCATTTCTTGAGAACGCAACATGCTAAAAGGATTAAGTGAACAGTGTTTTGTTTCTCATGTAATAAGCTTCATAAGGCATTGAATATATATAACAAGATAGACCTTCTCCTTAATATTCCACTTAAAAATGATGTATTTGGTGGTGTATGATTGTAGTTGATAAAAAGTAAGGAGCTTAAGGTCCTCAATCATGCCAGGAAAGAAGATTTCCAAGGATAGACCCCTCTTTTTTAAAAAAGCACCTTAAACACTGTCATGTGAGTCACATTAGGGTTCTTGGGGTACTGGCATGCAAGTAACATTTTACAGACTAAGCAAATTTTGGGAAAAATAAAGACCATAATTAGGATTTTGTTGAAAAGAATAAAATCTGTCTTCAGTAAATATCTTGTGCAAAAAATGTTGTGATTACCACAGTGAAGATACTAATTGTTTCTTTTTTGGCCATTAATGAGAAATAATAGGTAAATTTTACATTGTAAATTGGGTGAAAATAAGAAAAAAAGATGTAATTCAACCCGTAAGACTCAGCCAGATAATATTAAATCTTCTGAAATTTGGAATCCTGTAGAACACAAATACATGTATCATGATATATAATCCCTTAGATATTTCTTTATGTATCATGATAAATATCCTTAGATTCATGAATATATTTCTGAGTTATCAGAGTTTAATAATCATAGGATATTCTTTATTTATTCTTTTATCAATTTTTTACTTTCGGTCTCTTTTCTTGCTTGTTTTTGATTAAGGAAGTGCTCTGGAAATCTTTCCAGGAGCATAACAACACCAAAAAGGTCTGTTCAACCAGACAGCTCCCTCTCCAATAGACAAAAAAAAAAAAAACCCCAAAACAACAACAAAAACAAAAAGCTGATGACTCTACTTACCATTCAATCATGTGAAACCGGTTTTAATTTTCTTTTCTAAAAAACTAATTAATTGTTTTCTAATTTCTATTTCCTCATACAGTCAGCAAAAACACCAGTAAAAGAAAAAGGCTTGAGCGGCCCCTGCTAGATGCCAAGAAAGAGATGGTTTCGAAATCCTATTGTCATTACCAGAAGACATGGTGAAAATTCACTGTGCTAGATATGCCTTTTTTTTTCAATTTTATCCTCTTCTTTATCTTTTTTAATTTAATTTTATCCTTTGTTGAATTCGCACTCTTTGGTTGTCAGACAGATAACCTGGACCTCTAATCATAACCCATTACTGCTTTCTCTATGTCCCTTCTTTTACATCGTAAAGTCTGAGAATTTAAGTTTACACTCTAAAGAATAAAGCGTACAAATTATCCTATTCTAGATTTCTACCAGGCATACCTCATTCTGGTTTAACAATGCGCCCAGAAAAAGCTGAACTCTATATAAATATTCTTTATTATTTTTTCTTTGTCTATATTTTCAGTTTTAACTATCAATAAAACTTTCCTGCCTGTTATTTTTTTCTTGTTTTTTTTTGGTTCTCGTATCCCAGAAAAAGCTGAACGCCGAGCAGTCGTCATTTTTTTCACGGTGAAAGCAAGCAATTAATGAAAAATATTAAGTGCAACAGTTTTGCAAAGTTCACATCTTTCCTTTCTTTCATTTGGCCATCTCAAGATGGGCCATTTTCGGAAAAAAAACACTGCATTCCAGAAGGGCAAGAAGTATTTTAAGAATTTAATCGATACAAGCTATAGTTTTCCCGAAATGAGTGAGGTGTGAGAACAACAGCTCTTTGTCTAAGCAAAAGGTGATTTAATTTCGCAATCAGCATTTTTTAATTTCTTTACTATACTTAGACACATCCACAAATCTCATCAACGACATTATAAGTTTCACCCTTTCCCTCGGAATTCTAGCTATACCTGTGCGTTTCCATCGATTTTTGCTTTTCTATAAATTCTGCTGCGACAATACACAAGTGAATGGGAAAATCACCAATTTTCATTGCATGTTCCAAGACCTCAAATCTGTCTAATGAAATAATTAGGTTTGTTTTAAGTTGTATGTGATGCACCTGACTATAAATGTTTTGTTTGGTTGAATTGTAGCCCATTCTACAATGATAATTGGTTCAACTCAAGTCACACTCATTTTATATGGTAATAGACTTAAAATGACTCGCCAAAGGATAATGACATTTTACCTGGTTATTGCTTAATGTTTTAAAATTATCTTTAGAAAATTTCATGTCAATCGGATAAGTAACTTCTGATGAAATTTCAGTCAAGTACCGTAAGGTCGGAAACATTTAATAGTTTCACATCACGCGAGTCACAGGAAACAAAATCAAATATCTCTAGCAAAAATGACTTTTGCAACCAAAATTTCTTTGTGCTAATGTGTAATGTTATTTACCTTCATTGAATCAGTAAGAAAGCAGGTCTGAATATGAAATTTGTAAGTAGCATGAACAAATTGAAATTTTGTGTAAATGTCACGCAAGTCACAATGAATGGCTGAAGTTGAATGCTATAATATATTAGTATTTATTATTCATTATTACTATTTTTCATTTAAGGATAGATGGAGCCACAGCCAAGAAGTTGGAGGCCTGTTTTATGGCAGGACTAAACAACATATCTACCCAAAAAAATAAAATCAGAAGTGCAGGCGTTGTCCAAGAATTTCGGGTCCCTCCAAAACACATAAAGGTAAAATTATTTTTTTTTATTATCTTTAAAACTTCTGTTGTACCTTTTGACCTTTATATATAGATATCTATTTTCATTGGTGAAAGCATCCCCTAATTACTTGGAGAACTTATTAGCTGCGCATCCTTTAATTTGTGTTACATTTTCATTGCACCAGAATGGGTACACAATTCTGTTATTTGGGGTACAAAATTGAAGTAAATTACGTTGTCTCACCGGGTTTCATGGTGATGGAACTTGTTTCATATTCATGGGACATGATTGTTGATTTGATTATACTTTTAAAAAAAAGTCTGTAATTATATCAGGAAGGAAAAAAAAAATACAAAAAACAAGACTTTTAGAAACTGTTTTTATGCCTCTGCCACCGAAGGTGGCGCGGAGGCATCATGTTTTCGGCGTTGTCCGTCCCATCCGTACGTCCGTACGTCCCGTTTGCTCGTTACCACGATATCTCAAGAACCACTTGAGATATCAACTTCAAACTTGAGGATAGTATGTTATCACCATAAGAAGATGATCTGATTAGATTTTGGAGTATGTAGGTCAAAGGTCGTGGGTCACAGAGGTCAAATTGTAAAATTGTCTGTGTATTGAGTTCGTGTTACCGCGATATTTCAAGAACCACTTGAGATATTAATTCAAACTTGGGATAGTATGTATCACCATAAGAAGATGATCTGATTATATTTTGGATTTTTTAGGTCAAAAATCAAGGGTCACAGAGGTCAAATTGTCAAATTCCATGTATTGCCATATGAAGACAATCTTATTAGATTCTGGTATATGTAGGTCTATGATTTGAGAATGTTTGGGGTTACAAGGTCAAAAGGTCAAGGTCAAAGAAGTCTATGCTTGAAGGAAGTGAAATGAAGAAACTGCTACATATTTTCTGATCTGGCAATGGCGGAGGCATATTATATCGACCGTGGGCGGTCGAGGATTCATCTTGTTTGTTTTTGTTTTGTTTTATTTATTTGATGTACACCCATATAATGGGTGTATACATGATACAGGATTTTATAAAGTATGTTTTCATTAAGTTTCAATGTGTTTTAGTGTTCAAAAGGTAAACTCGCATTTAGCTCATTTTCATTTTTTTTTCTTAAAACTTTGTCTTTTCATTTTAATTTGAATATCATAAAGAGGTGGATACATAATCGAAATCGGCAAGGCAGGCCAAGGACTCACATGTACCACAACAGACCAAGGCCCTATGATGGGTACTTGAGTGTATCCTTAAAGGGTTTGACAGGTATGAATAACTTTATATATGAGCTTATTAAGGTGGCAGTTGCCTTAACAAATGTCTCTGTTTTAGCATAATTATGATTCAAAAAGATTCTGCAAACAATTTTGCCCCAAACAAGGAAATACATAATAAATTGTAAAACATATAAATACATATGAACATGATTTTTAATACCTTTTTTTTCAAGAATGCTAATAATGGAATATGTACACAAAATAATTCCACATTCTAGGAACTTAACTGAATAAATTAGAGCAAAAAGTATGAGTTGTGCATGAATATTGAAATAGCATAAAATAAAATCTCTTAATTCAGAAAAATGAAGTGTTATAAACTTGTAATTACATCTCACACTACGTACATTGTGGAAAATTTTGCGGCATTTGCAATCGGTGGTGACATTCCCCTACAATAAGACAGCCATAAAACCAACCTGATTAGGGTTAAATATTCATTGATTCCAAAATTTCATCTTTGGTTGTATAACTACATAGTATATTGTTTTGAGACAATAACAGATCTCTGTATTGTATTGTGTATTGTGGCTTACACGTAAGAAGACTTCTTCGGGAAACATTGTTTGATCTGTTGTAGATATTAAAAATATAGTATTTTAATAGTGGTAGCTCAAATGGTGCTGTGATGTCGCATGCCTTCACTATTCGGTATGGTGAACAATATTTTTTAAAACAGGGAATGTTTTGGAACCCATGTTGAAGTGAATTAGATGGGTCACTTGCTCGATTCTGCTTGCACAAGTAAGGTATAAGCACAAGCTAATACATGTAATGTGCAGCAACAATATGTCATAATGCGCAAGCTGAATTTACAAAGTGACCCATCTCATTTACTTTTAACACATGTTCCCAATCATTTATTGTAACAAAGGTTGAACGCCACTTGACACTAATCCAACAAACGCATTGCGTATTAATTCTGCAAACGAACATTATTTACTGTATCAAAATGTTACTATTATATAAATAGTGTACAATCTATCGCACAATATAATGTACTGGATTATAAGTACAACAGATACTAAATTATCCCGAGATCAGATTTGTTTCTCCGAGGCCACAGGCCGAGGTGAAATAGATCTGCACAACGGGTAATTTAGTATTTGGAGTTCATATAGTCCAGTAATGTTGCAAGATGGGAGCGTTCACTATTTATTATAGTAAATAGACCCAGAGATATTAGACTGAACCTAACCTGGTTTTGTCTTTGCCAAAATTTTGGTGCTAATCAAGCTATTATGACGTAGATTGTTGCGTCATTGTTATAAGCTGCTGTGCGCACCATTTTAATGTTATTACGCGCTTGCAATAAGGCAAACGCACCTGGCAATTGATAGAATCGATACACTCCCCATTCATTTGCAGGCTTTTCCGCCCAAAAACCAAAAGGTATATTGTACATATCTACATTATAATGAATTGAAGGTAGGTCACATGGTACTGATCTATCCAATCCCAACACGTATTTTTCCAACACTAACTATTATCATTTATGTACAATTCTAAATAGTTCTTGTACATTTTCAATCTTTTTAAAATGCCAGGAGAGGACAGAGTGCAGGCCATGAAGGAAGCACCTCAACGTTGGAAGACTGAAGTTTCCAAAAATAAAGATGAAGTTGCCAAATATAAAAAAATTGCTGAAGATCAATTCCAGGAGAAAAAAAGGAACATGTCTGAACAACAGAAATCGAACATGGCAAAAAGACTAATGAATGAGGCCAAGAAAATAGTATGTATTGAATTGTGATTTTATGTCTTTATATATCCTAAATATCACAGTATACATCAACAATGTAGAATGATAACAAGTTTGTGAATAAAAATGTGTAAGTCTATCACTTTGAGAAGAAATTGCATGTTCGTTTCATGCCTCTGTTTCAATTCAAACTGGATAATGGTTGTGCATCATTCCATACATTCAACCTTCCTGCATACCAATGATCGCAAAGTCACTAATTTTGAAGCTCATCATTATAAAGAAAATTGCATACATTTGATGATTTTCCATATACATAATAATAGTCTTAAAAATAAACTTGGTGAACAATATGTTTGTATTTTCCCCCTCCCTGATTATAGATAGATCAATTTGGAGAGTTGGGTTATGCCTCTTGCATTGTAGCTTCAGATGGCACCAGATTATTTGATGGGTACACGAAAACAGTTCAAGAATCTACTATAGCAGCAATTGAAAAACTTCTTTTGCATGAAGTTTTCAGAGGAGAATCAGGTTTGTTGTACATGCACATATATATTTTGGATAAAAATATATTGCACTTCACATTAGTCACTTTTTCACATCATAGAACAACATACAAACATTTTTTTTTTTAAATAAATGTAAACCATGTTGAAAAAACATATGGCAAGTGAGGGTATAATCTCATTCCCATATTAAAGCTCTTTTGAATTCTATTGTTTTTATGTATGTCTTACAATATCTTATTATTACAATGTGTGTATCTTATTGGTTTTATTTTTTATGTATTACCTTGTTTTTTAATTTTTAATCCTTCAGTTTTGTTTCTAAATTGGTTTTTAACATAATAATGAAAATCAAACAAAAAAGCTTAGAAGGTACAGAGAAGAGTTATAAACCCATTTAGGAAACGCAGTATTTATTGCCAAAATATATGAAAAATGATAATTTAGAGCAATTCCATGCTCTTGTTTTTTTGTCTCTTCATTTTTTTTTTTATTGTGTCCCTAACAACAAGGTACTATTTTTCATTTTTATTCCAAAGGCTTTGTAATTAAGTCAAGTTCAGTCTTGGTTCATCTAATGCCCCTTCTGTTACTACCTGAGAATTACCATCAATCAAGAAAGTGTTCTTTTATTTAAAAAAAAGAAAGAAAAAAAACAAGAAGTAAAACATTGTAAAAAATTCGAAGTGGCATGGAATTGCCCTTTACGTACAAATCTTTGCCTTACTAGTGATTACATAATGTTGTGTATCACTTGATCTAAAGCTCTGAAACACACATAGAAAAAAAATAAAGCATAGAACCTGGATTGCTAGTTGTAAATGGGGACAGTCAGAATATGATTAATACAGAATGCTTTCCATGTCATTGTTCATATTTTACAGATGAAAAACAGGAATGCGTAGATAGGGATGTTCTACGCAGAAAGGTTAGGAAAATGCTGAACAAGAAGTATGGTATGTATCACCAAATAATCCAGTGTATGTAAATTTATTGTTTCATGTTTTAAAGCCAATACGCAGCATTGTGTAACACCACCACAAGTCCTGTACTACTCTTTTCTATATTCTATCCCATAACGCAACATTCTCAGCAGTTAAGTTGTAGGCCCTATAATATAAGCCTAATTGCAGATTAAATGCAAAATATTGAAAACATTTAACGTAGGTATAACAAATGCTCCTCTTCAAAACTAACTAAAAGAATTAAATAATATGAAAATGAAAAGGCTAGTCATTACATTGTACATGACATTAATGTGTATTTCTTACCTTATTTTTTTTTACTCTTTAAATTTGTTAGCTGATTTATTCCATCATTGATATTTACGCTTTTAAGCTGTCGACCTGCAGATGATAAGGGTTGTTGATCAAGGTACACCAATATGTCTCACTGGACCCCCAAATGTTTTGGTTTTCTTCAAATTTTGTGTATGTGTTCTAGACAAGTGAGATGCGCTCTTCAATTTAGAGGCATGAGATTAACCAATTCATTTTTCTATAGGGGTTCATTTTTTTTTTAATTAACACATACATCAGTTAATTCATTTTTTTTGTTTGGTGAGTAAAATTTTTAAACGAAACATGATTTTACAACGTGAACTGTCTGAAAAATAAGTGGATGTTGGCAAATTAAACAATATTAATTTTGTTGCATACAAGTGATCTAATAAAAAAAATTTTCATTATTATTTTTTATCACGTGGTGTTTAACTTTGTGAAGAAAACACTTAATTCGGGGAGGACATTTTTTGACAGATTTTGCACCCCATATTCTGTTTCAGTTCTGAAACTAACACCTTTCACTAATCACATTCTGATTGGAAAAACAAGCCAAATGATAGCTAATAATAAGGACGCAGGCTCATATATAGAAAATGTCACATTAAAAAAGGAAATGAGTATTTCAATTATTTAGTTTTTCTCTTGTTGGTAGCTTAAATAGTGTTTTCTTGGGCTTACTACACAAATCTTTCTCACAAGATCATATAATTATATATTTATTTACTGTTTCAAAAGTTTATAAAAATTGGATTTTAAGCAAATTAAGTATAAAATGAAAGCCTTTTTTTTTCAATGCAGTCAATGACATTAGACCACTCAAGAGGACAACAATACCCTACAAATAGGCTGAACACATTCAATGTAAGGGCTTACCTGATGGGGTCGAGTTGAAAAACCCCAGCTTGTACGATAAGAAGACACTGACAGTATTGCTAAATCATATGCCTTCTATTAAATTTTCGGTACGTATAATTTCGCATATTCTAAATGTATTTCATTATATTCATCATTTCTAAATATCATTTCTTAGCCATGTATTTTGAAACGCAGACTCTTGAAGAACTGATCTTGGAAATGTTGAGGGGAGGGGTAAAATACCTCTCCCATGGGTTGGGTTAAAATGATGTACAATATAATAATGTGTTTATTTATAGAAAAGGTCAGAAATCTTGAAATGTCAAGAATAAATTGAATAGATATTTTGTATCTAGCATCAACTGTTACCAACATGTAGACATTAATGTAATTTTAACAGGAGTACTCTAGATTCTGGGTATCTGCTGATTAAATGATAATAATAATAACGGTGGCTTCTTATATAGCGCTCAGGTCTGTCTTGCATAAGGGCTCATGGCGCTTTACGAAGATTTTTTAAAAAACATTATTACCCGGTCATAGCTGAGCGGCCAAATATATAGCGCTCACGCATATCATGTACCTAATTTGCACCTGGGTGGGGAGGAGCATTGTAGATAAAACGCCCATGAGACCCAGGATGTAAGTGTCATACCGGGTTTGAACCCACGGTCCTTGCTTTCTCAGTCCAGTGGATATAACCACTAGACTATGACACCTTTACATAGTGGCATAATATTTGTTCGTGCCGACAAATTCCACTGATATTGCCTGCTGACAAATGCCAGAATACATGAAACTTTTCTACTCCAACAAATGATCCTCTGATTGTTGCTCTCCAATAGGAAAATGAAAAGTATGCGGCAGGTCTGCTGCAGACTGCCGGAGACCTGACACATGCTAAAAGTATGTGGCAAAGAGTATGCAGGAGTATGCTGCCAGAAACAGTCATGCGGCAGTATGCCATAGAAATCTACTCAAATGTTGAAGATAACTGGAAATTGTGCATTTTTTTGTGGTGGGGGGGGGGGGGGGGAGGGAGAACCTCCCCCCCCCCCAAAAAAAAAAAAAAAAAAAAAAAAAAGTAGAGGTGGGTAAAAAATATTTAGGCTCCTCATTTCTCTAGTGATTTATTTATTTTTTTATTTATTTTATTTATTTTTTTTTTTTTTGGGGGGGGGGGGGGGGTTTCTTGAAAAGTAAAGAATAAAATTAAGAACCCCCCCCCAAAAAAAAAAAAAAAAATGGCCGTCTCAAAAAACCCAGCCAGATGACATCATTTTAACCAATTTTGCGTGGAAAATACTACCACTATTCACTATTGTCAAAATATCGAATGATTATGATAAAAAAAATAAAATCATACATGTACATTTTCTGACTGAAGTTAGACACTATATATATTCCAAAGCTAAAGTAAAATTGAATATAGCAGACCATATCTTTTCTGTGGGGGAGAGTATGCTGCAAATCTGCCACAGAAACTGTATCATTCTGTCAGTTTAACCCTTAAAGGGCATTCAGTATAATTAAATGATATCAAAATTGCAAACTTCGGATTTAGCTCATTTTGCATCATGAATTGTAGGTCAGTCTGGTATTCCTTAAAAATTGCAGTCTACTTGCTTGCTCCACTTTCGAGATATCTAAGATTTTATACTCAAATTTCTTTTCTAACCCGCCTCGAGACCGCATGCGTTTCAAACGGCACATGGTTTTCATCGCATTTCCTGTTGTCAAGTCGCCGTAAAAGCCACGCAGGCAGGACTAAGACTTTCAATGGAGCAGTATATAAATTAAATCAATGCGCGAGCAGTATTTTGACAATTATCACTTGGTTTAAGATAGTAAATGACTTGCATTTGATGCTTGAAACTTTCAGTAGTATTGTTTTTACGCGCTTCAAAGAGCAAGATAAAATTACTATTAATATTCAATCTTATTATGCAACTTTGATTTTTTGGAAGTTACATAATTCCCTTTTAATAGAACTGGGAGGGGGGGGGGGCTCATTCAAAACCCCTCAACAATTTTCGCGAATGGACTATCGAGAAAGAGGAAAAAAAAATTGCATGAGGTCTTCAGAGACATATTTTTCTTCTCACAAGTCGAGTGCACCTTTTGAAAACCAAAATTTTGCAAAGAAAAGGATGCCCCCATACGTGCTTCCAAAATGATGTAAACTTAATAACATGCGACATACCAAAATTAAGTACAAATATGCGTGATTTAGTGTACAAATCGAATGAAAGTTGTGTTTTTAGACATTACAAAAATGTTATTCATTAATTTTCTCTTAACTGATAAAAATCAATTAATTATAAAGGTTGTTAATATTAACATCTTATAAACTTTTGAACGTGAAACATGTTCTTTCGAGACCCACTGTTTTTAGCTTTCTGCACAAGAAAAATAATGTTTCTCAGAAAAAATAAATAAATAAATAAAAAAAAAAAAAATAAATGAATACAGCATGAGGTCTGATTGGATAGAGGCATATTTTTATGAGTGCAATGGTAGCAGGCCATCTGATGATATGATATAATATTTATATAAGACATGACATTTAGTGTTGAAATCAAGGTGAAAAAATGTTTTTTGCTTTTAACAACATGTACAGTATTGTGTATTAACTAAATTATTCACTTCTGATTTTTTTTCTTTAAATTTATAAATGTTCATTTTTTTAAATTTCTTTAGGCCAAAGACAATGTCCAGGAAATCCAACCATGGCAGTTGATACAGTAACAAAGGTAATTGCATTAGAATAACTAACCTAAATTTACATTGCATGGGGCTGTTAATACTATATATAATTCCAAGTATATTTCTATTTGTTGACTAAATCTGGTATTTCTATTTGGTTTTGTGACAACACCATTGATCAGGTAATCTCTGGGTCCATGATATAGACATAAATGACTTATGAAAATGCCATTAGGATCCCTAATTTGATAATGGGCTGAATGTTATAACAGCTTTCACATTCATGTTCATACACACACACACACACACCACATACCCAATCATTTATCTGTTTAACACTTGTTTTAGAAATATATGTGTTGTAATGTTCTACACTGGGCTTAATATTTTACTTTATGGAACAGATGTATACTGAAGTTTGCAAATATACCGGAGTGAGTCCAGAAAAACTTTACACCTAGAAAAATGTCAAATAACAAGAAAACTAATTTATAAACCCCAAAATATTATACATATTCTGAAAGAGTAACATCCTCCGCGCATCTTTTTGGTACCAATTTTTGTGTGTTGTGTCCTTTAACGCTGGTTGAACGCGACGCATTGTTTTGCGAACATGTCAATTTCGTATTTGTGCCAGAATGGAGTAATATCAACAAAGCTATAAAAAAGCAACTTCATCCTAATTAAAATAGCAATAACTTTTTAACGAAATGTATTCCGTCAATAAGTTGGCAGGGGCATTGTTTACACATCATTGACTAGATTTTGTAATTAAAATGAGATAGATCTGTTGAGTCAGGCATGAGTGAACAATCATGTCAAAGACCAAATAATCACTTTCAAAAGAATTAGGAGGCCTTTTTTTAGGTCTGTCAGTGGCAATTTACTCTTTGTGTGTACTCCAATTCGTGCATTACTTGACGAGTCAATCTAATTTTCATACTAAATGTATCAATGATGTGTAACAACATTCTGCCAAGTTTTATTAAGGCGGAAGACATTTTCGTTAAAAAGTTATGCTATTTTAATCAGGATGAAGTTGATTTTTTTCGCTTTTTGTTGTTTTCATTTTAACTCCCATTCTTGCACAATTCTAAATATTGACAGTTCGCAAACAGTGCATAGTATTCATCCAAGCGTAAAGACATACCACACAAAAATGGTACCAATAAAATGCGGGAGGAAGTTACTCTTTCAGAAATATGTAAAATAATTTGAGGTTTATAAAATTGGTTTCCTTTTTTATTGACTTTTCCTAGGTGGTAAGTTTTTTTTACTCACCCGGTATAGTATATTAAAAATGGTATATATCTGAAAAGTTTAACATTGAAGCACTCATGTTTTTATCTCAATTTCCCTATTTCCTGTTTAATAATTTTACAAAATTTTTTAAGGTAAATTTTTTTCTTTCCTATTTCTGCAAATATTAACATTATTTTTAGTTAGAGTGTTTTGAAAGGTCTGTGTAGCTGAAAGAATATTTTTTGCTTTTGTGAGTGGGATTCATAAATAGGAAATAATATGCAATTCAATACTAGTATTTCATAACGTAATTGTCATATTTTTATGCTTAGTACATTCATGAACACTTGTTTTCTTTTGGCATGAATAACCCTATAAACAAAATATTTAAAAGAATAATTAAAGAGTTCAAGTAAAAGTCTAGTGACAGCTTTTTTTCAAGTTGGTAAATTAAAATGTGAGGTAAACCTGGATTGTTAATGAAGCATATTGATTAAACTGTTCTTGTCCATCAATGAAGAATCCCGCAATGAAGCCATAGAATGTCCCCAAGACCAAATATCTCTCGCTGACGTACGAGGATTTGAAGCGATGATGCACACTAGCAGTAAATGATAGAGAAAATGTCTGTATAGGACAGGGCTTAAAGCCAGAATGGTCTATTTAATTAATCCAACAAATTTCTAAATATATATGTAAATTTGTCTGTAACGACTGCATATATCCTCACAGGATATTGATTGTCAGAACTGTGTATGTCCTGTGGAGGGCATAGAAAGTTCTGTCATATAAACAAATAAGCATACAGGAATGTGGTGTACTTGAATTTTTGCCAAAATGGAACATAAACTGTTCAGTCTTTGAGCCCTCGATATAAACCCCTACAAAAAGTTTTGCAAATTGACTTTGGGCAATGATAACTTTTCAGGTATGCTTTAGTTATTCCTGATATTCATACTATTAGAAAAGATGATTTACTCCTCTTTTTATTGTTTATCCATTTGTAATAGTTGTGCGCAATGCACAAAATATCAGAATATGGAGAAAGGTAAAAAGTCAAATGTTTGCAAATGAAATTTTTATTTAATTGAAATTGAATTCCATAATCCGACTTTGGCCCCTGGTAAGCTTTGGGTATTTTCTAATTTTTTATTGGATTTCAACCATTGTTCTAGCACATTTATTCCCCACTTTTCGATGATACCCTAATTGTAAAGCAATATGTTGCTCTTGTATGCAGATCACCTGAAAATCTTAGGAACAAGTCAGAAGTTAAATGTTGCAAAATTGAATGCCTATTGGAGTGTTACCTGTCCATTGCAGAACTGATTTCAGCAATAACAATGCATTTTGCAACTTTTTGCTTTTTAGCTTTGCTTATATTCATGAATTATGTGCAATTCAAACATGAAGTTACGTTTGCAAAAAGGGTATCAAAAATAAAAAAAAAGAATTAAAAAAAGAAAAAATTTTTTTTTAATTGGTTTTTTAAAAATTGATAGTGATAACCACATGTATCAAGGTTTAGATGGTTACAGAACATTCACTAGACTTCTTTCTTTGAGTGACCCCAGGATTTTTAGAATTTCTTTGGTGAGTGGTAATTGATATAGGAAAATACGATTATTTTCATAAGTTAATTGTCAGGTTCATATTGTGTGCTTAGTGCATTCATGAAGCAACATGCTTTCTATGGCATTAAAAAGATTGTACCCGACAAAATATTAAAAAAGAAGAATAAAAGATGAGATTCAATGGAAAAGTATGTGACGAACTGTTTTTCCAGTTGGTAAAATTTTTATGTGAGGCAAACTGGATGTTATGAAGCAATGATAACACTGTTCCTTGTCATCAAAACAGATGAACAACAATCTCTTGCAGACCACATGGATTTTGATAACGATGATGCCCACTAGCAGGTAAATATGATAGAGACAAGTCTTTATAAGTGAGAAAATTCGGTCTATTTATAAGTATTTACAATTTGGTTTTGGCTCAAACTATAATTTTGGGAAATCAATCTCGTAGAGGAAGCGTGTGAAGTCATGAAACAAGCCGTGAAGGTATTTCAGCATAGGGAAATGCCAATGGATTGAAAAAACATGAAAGTAACTTATAATAGATATAAATAAAACATAGAGATTTTCTGAAAGTTGGATCAGATTCGATCTGTTTTTATATTATGACATTTAAACCAAAAGGAACCCCCCCCCCCCCCCCAGCATCAACATTTTTTGCTTTCAATTTTAACATTAATTTTATAACATCTTTCTCTGAAGTATCGCGCATTTTTAAAAGCCCAAATTTGCGTGCCGGGTTCAGGTTCGCGTGAGTCAGACGCCAAATTTGCTCCAAAACGTTATTTCATGAAACAATCATTCAAACTGTGTTTCGCTGCTAAATTCATTAATGGGAAGATCAATTTTGCTTTTTAGGCCTGTCGATATAAAATCATGTTGATTTGCTTACTATTTGTGACCAAAAGTAATGCTGCCAATATTTCCATCGAAAAAACATAAAGATAGGAGAAAAATAAATAAGAAATTTTTTTTTTAATTGTAATACATTAGTTATTATTTGGATCAGATTTAGTGAATTAGAGCAAAAAAGTAATGATTTCATGGCATAATTTAGCATAATTTTGTCGACTCCACTATCTCCCATTGTCTGCCCAGATCCCTGCTGTGTGCAGATCTGTTTTAAGGTAATCATTAATGTAATTTAGGCATCATCCGAAGTATTTGAACTCGTTCGTAACAGAAAGATAAATTGCATGCTCTAATATCGTCTCGGCTTGACTTTGGTAATCACTGTTGTTTCAACTTTCCACAATCTCATACTCTCAAAATTTACAGAAATTGCAGAATTCTGCAAGCTCGTATTGTTACCCTTCTAGACGCTTTACCACAGTAACTCCAAATTTTTGTCCTCACTTCATTGGTTTACCTATCCAATTTCGTTATTGTATTTAAGTTGTTATGTGCTATTTTTCTTGGTTGTATATATGGCATCTGCTTCCTGATATAGTGTTAAATTGTTGATGCCTTTACAATCCTCCCCGACGTCTTAAGTAATCTTCAGACTCGAAATTACTTGTTGTTCCAAAATCTAAAAATCAATGGGGGGGTCGTTCTTTGCAGCGTATGGCTGGTCCTATCTGTGGAACATGCCACAACACATTCTAATATTACAAATGTTGAATGTTTCAAAACTGCACCTCAAATCTCAATCTGTTCAAAATTACCTTCAGTAGTTTCCAGTCATTTTCTTTCATTACGTGTTTCATTTATTCTTATATGTATCAGCCACCATCTCCATGTAAGTTTTTCCTCTCCAGCGCTTTGAGCACATGATTAATGTGGGACAGCGCTTAAGAAAATACTCTCTATATTATTATTATTATATTATAATTAATTAATTATATAAGTTTTAATAATTTTTTAAACAATTGAATATACAAGGTTCTGTATATTATGGTCATGGAATGACGTCATGTTAATATATCGCAGTCATCGCAATTAACAATCAAAGAATCTTGATGGGGGGGCC
>CALNVZ010002208.1:60326-82289 GCA_940671915.1 Paracentrotus lividus | reverse complement strand
ATCGAACAGTTCGTTCTCTTTATTTGGTTTAAAATTTTCATTTTATTTCACACATAATTTAGAAAATAATATTACTTGACCTTACTGAATTATTTGTACAACATGTGGTATAAACAATGCAATCACATTGTTTCCCGTTGGAACTATAGTAATTTATACGGATTTAGATGCTTATTTTTTTTTTTTTTTTTTTTGGCGGGGGGTATTCATTTATTTCTTTTGTTTATGGGTGATTAGCGTTTTGGTTTCCAATGTGGTTGTAACTTTGAATGCTTACGTCTGAGCTGAATGAGCTAGAAAGAGATGTTTGGATTGGTGGTGATAAGTGGTTTATGAGTGGCGAGAAAAAATTCTAGCACGCAAAGGTCCTCATGATGAAATGCAAGAATAGTCTCCACGATAATACAAAATTAATGCACATGTGAGCTCAATTGTCTTTAAGAATAAAAAAATCCATCAAACAGAGGAAAACTCAGGTTTTTTTTTTTCAGAACATCCAGGAAATTCTTTTTTTTTTTAAGGGGAATTATCCCCTCAGAGGAATTTAGCTTCAGTGAATGGAGACAAACCCCAAAAACATATTGGGAAAGTTTCAGAAAAATCAGGCAATGAATAAGAGAGATATGAATTTTTAGATTTTGAGATCACTTATGATATGGAGATCCTGCAATTGACAACGCGACCATGATGTGTGATGTAATGCAGGGAGATCTTTTCCACATCTATTGTACACATTGTACTGAAATCCTCTTTTTTCTTGATTCTTAAGGGGGAATAAAGAATCTTTTTATGGGATGACTTGTAAATATATGAAAGTCAGAACATATCATGAAAAGAAAAGCTGTTCTATCATTAGAATGAAAATAAAGAAACATTATGAATAGTTTTTGTGCACACCATATGGGGAGCTCTCCCTTCGTGACATCACAAATGGTGACCGCGTTGCCAATGGGAGATTTCCTGTGTCATTAGAGATCTCAATATTCAAATACTCATAACCTTCTTAGCATTTATCCGATTTTCACCAAATCTTCACTAATGTGCTTATTTGATTTATCTGCATCCACAGTAAGCCAACTATCTACAAAGGGACAATTCTCCTTTAAGGGAGTTTTAGAAAATCCCGTGTTTTTAAGGCAAATTTAGGAAATCTCTTTTTTTCGCAAAAAAACGGGATTTCTTGAAAAGGAGATTATTTGGAAATAAAAAATACTCTGTTAATAAAACCATATCATGTTACAGTTATTTATGTTTATTAAGCACATTATTTCAAAACGTTTTGAAATGTCCGTAAGAAAACATTTTTTGAAATGTTCTAAAACTGACATCATAAGATAAACGTTTCTTTAACATTATAACACTCTATGATCAGACTATCAAACAACATTTATACAAACATTTCATTCCTAAATATTGATTTACGTTTCTCTTTCCAACATTTATATGAAATTTGCTTGTACTAGGAAAATGTTGTATTAATGTTAATATTACGTTTTGTCGACAACATTATCTACAAACAATTTTGAGACCTTCCGAAAATGTTGTAATAATGTTATGTGTTTACTGGGAATAGTCATTTTTAGCCCATTCCAAGTTTGATTAAAAAAAAGGAGTACACTACAAAAATGTCATTCATTATTCTGTTCTTCACCATTATTTCAGGTTAACAACTATAAGATGTTCATGCTTTTGTTTTCAAGTATTACCTATATATACCTCACTGGCCATAAGTCTCGACTAGTTTGTGATTCGAGTCTTTGGAGTTGTTTAGAGTCTCCGGGGAAATTAAACAAAAGTCTAAAAAAGAATATTTCCAGTCGCGAGCAAGTCACCCCGTTATCGCCTGTTCTTTTGCATATCATTAATAGTCGACTTGTGACAGGAAGAAAATGTCATGAAGTAATTCATAACTCCTTGAAGACGTCGCCGTGACGTCCTCAGGGTTTCCAGGGAGTCGAATAAAACTCAGTTAAAAGTCTTTTTAAAACATGGGGTGAAAAATGTTTGTTTTTTTGTTTGTTTGTGTGTTTGTTTGTTTGTTGTGTGTTTTTTTTTTTCACTTACTAAAACGAGATGACTCTTCAGTCTACCAGACATGTGCAAAATCAATTTCCGCCATATCGCTCCCCGACGTCTCTGTGACTTGCTCGGAACTGGAAAAGGTCTTTGAAAAAGTTAAACATTTAGGCCCGTATTCTGTTACGTGGTTTAGAACCGTACGAGAAAAAATTCCCAGCACGAAAAAACCTCCCAAACGTGTACAACTTCCGTACAGCTGGAAGTTTCTAGTCCACTGAAACGCACAAGATAAAACCGGAAATCCATTGAAATAATGACGCAACAATGATTGTTTGTAGCCGCTTTATCCTTTGACTACCGAGTGTTGTGCATTGTCGCTTTTCATGCACTTTTTAATATATCACGTCCTATTCATTATAACATTTCAGTGGCTTGGGATGGGAACAATTAACAGGCTTGGAAATTTCAGGTGAAAAAGGACAATGGTTTTATTCCCTCTGAATAAATTATATACCTTAAAGGCACATTATGATCCCTACGGATGGTATCTCACTTTAAGGGGGACACATTCGGGAGTGTTTTTGAGGGTATTCGGCTGGTTTCTGAACATTTCAAAACGAGCCGAATCCCTCCCGAATTTTGATTGACTATAATTATGATCCGGATCGTTACTCCCCCAATAATGATACGACCAGGCTTTTTTAATCGTTTGTTTGTTTGTTTTGTTTGTTTGTTTGTTTTTTAATTTTATTTATTTATTTTTATTTTTTATTTATTTATTTATTTTTATTTATTTTTATTTTTTTTTTTTTTGGGGGGGGGGTGTTTTGTTTGTTCGTTTTGTTTTGTTGTTTTGTTGTTTTCTTTGTGTTTCAGTTTTTGTGTTTTTGTGTTTTTCTGGTCGAAACTTGCTCTGATAAGAAAAGCATTGCCATAATTTTAAGTGGTTGACCTACTGCTGCAGTTTACTTTTTTTCTAACAATGTAAAACATAAAAGATAGATATGAATTTATAATAAATATATAATATAATAAATTATCTGATCGTAGTTTTATTCTTTTGAATTAATCTCCTAAATAGCTCACGAATTTTTTCTTTCACAAATGTGAAGTGTCCATATTTGACCAAAAGCAATGAAACGTTGAATTTGATTCCGACATCACGCTACATGCATGCGCAAAAGTCTCACGTTAGGTGCATGCGCATCAATCTTTTTCTTATTACTTTTTTTTTTTTTCTTTCCTTTTTTTTTTAATTATTTGGGAGGGGCAAAGTTGTATTTTGACAAAACAATAAAACGTCAATGTTCATTAAACCTGGTGTATAGTTTTGGTAGCAAAGAAGGAATTGACACAAAACCGTTCAAATGTAGTTACATGTTGTCCACAGTGCACTAAAAGATATGTGTGAGAGATCTTGTGACATTCCTTCCGTTATGTCTGATGAATTTCATTGAATTTGTTTGAATATAGCGTAATTTAACTGCCGTTTATACCTCTGCTGACAAGTTCGCACGCCGGAGGTTACGGCGTGAATTAGTGCGAACGATCTGTGTGTAACACCCACACAAGAGAATCCCCATTGGTTTTTCACGTGAGCGCTAACCTGTGACGGGTCCCCGACTTATCTTTTTTATCCTTATATCATGAAATAAAGACACTAAAACGAGATTTCAAGTACTATAATTTGCTTTATTATGATTCTTGGATTCAATCTTTCATAATTTATCTTAATAATTTATCTTAGGACTTACGTCCTAGGGCATGGGCGTTTTGTCTACAATGCTCCTCCCTACCCAGGTGCAAATTGGGTACCCGATATGCTTGAGCGCTACATACTTGGCCTGCTCAGCTATGACCGGGGTAATAATGTGTAAAAAAACATTCTTTGTAAAGCGCCATGAGCGTCATGCATGACGGACCTGAGCGCTATATAAGAAGCCACCATTATTATTATTATTATTATTATTAATGTGAACCAAAATTAATTTTTCTTTCTCCCGAAACTATACACCACCTTTAACAATATCCACTCGGCCTCGAAATCCCTACATCTATCAAATAATTATAAATAATATGCACCTTTGAAGGATGGTGGAATTTGTTTCCATGCTTTTTGTGTGTATTTTTCTTGTACATATTGTATGTATGTATGCTCGCTATATTTGAAATGGAGCAGGAAATGCTTTTATTGTGATGAAAAAGGTAATCCATGCTTAACGAGGTATATTATCAAAGCACGGATTATCTTTTCTTTGAGAAGCTTAGCGGTTCCAGGTTATGGCTGACATAGCACAATGACAAATGACAAAGGTCTCAGATTCAGGGCGGAACCAATTGCCTGAATGAACCACTCGTTTAGTATTTTCAATCCAATTTGCATAACTAGTTGTTGCTATGACTGACAAACACGTTTCTTGTCTCAAATAGCAACACACTAATATATGCAAAAAAGGAAATCGAGTGGGCTATTTTATGTCAAGTGCTCTTAATAATTCAGTAGTCTTGAAATAAAACATTAGTTTACATTCTCAGTTGAAAATGATAATGGTGTTTTTCTCTTCTGTAGAAATTATGGACGTATAGGTGGTATCTGACGTCGCGGAGATGTCTCTGAGACTCGAACACTCGGAGACGTCTCCGATAATTGTTTTATGTATCATCAGAGACATCTCCACGACAGAAAAAAAAACACGCACACATTCGTAAGCATGTTCTATTTTCTGTCGACTCATGATATGTCGCGGAGATTCATGAGACGTCTGTGCGACCACTTTTAGATCTTTCCCCGACAAAAATCAAAACCGTATCAAACCCTTCTCAAATCAGTGTCAAATCAATCTCATGGCAAATACCTTGAGATACCACCATAAAGGTGGTATCTAACTTTGTCCCCGCGACTCGGATACTCCAGCTCTCCGATATATATATTTTTTTCTGTCGCGAGCATTCGCGGCGATCCCGGGGAGACGGGGGGGGGTGGACGTGTCCCCCTTCGATTATTTTACGGGGAGGGGATCGACCCCCTTTGATTTTCAAAATTTCAAAATTTTCAATTTTTATATAGTGATTAGCTTGTGAAGCTAATAAAGAGGTAAAATGTATGTCAAATACGATGCTAAATTTTATTATAAGGCAAAATTTCGGGCTCGCGCTTCGCGCTCGCAATCATTTTCATTAGTTTCTGCATAATGTGCGAAGTATGCGAATTTTTAGTGTATTATTTTTTTCACTTTCTGGTGTTTCCGCCTCCCCCCCCCCCCCCCCCCCCCCCCCCCCCCCCCCCCGCCTCCCCGCCGTGACATGAAATCGCCGCGCTTGGTCGAGGGAATATCTCGGAGACGTCTCTGAGACGTCTGCGCGACAAAAAAAAACATCCAAAACCATTTCAAACCAGTCTCAAATTAGTCTCAAATTAGTCTCAAGCTAGTTCCAAATCCGTTTTTTTTTCCAGTGTAATAACAAGTGACTTGCCACCATTAGTTTATTGTTGGTTTTCGCGTCAGTTGTCTTTTCTTCAATATGTCAGGTCAAACTAATATACTTCAATCGTGTCGGAAATGTCATTTTTTATGATTAACATGCAATTAATCTAATCGTTGTGGACAGTTCTATAATGCACCTAATTCTTAAACAAAGTTTTAACAACCTTTAACTTCAAGTTAACGAGAAAATTGATAAATTAGCTTCCTCCGACATAAAACTCGCAAAGCCATATCAAATTCTAAACCACCTATGCCCCTAGTTAAGAATTCTTTACAAATGCTTGTACAAGTCTGATCCCGAATGACGTCATCCGAATCTACTTTCGTACGATTAGACGCACCCTTCACTGACGCTTCATAGAGACGCGTGCAAATCAGAGTTGCATTCTCGTTTCATTACCCTTACTATTTTTGTGCGACAGCACAACTCTAAACCTCGTAACAGAATACGGGCCGTTCAGTTTTATCCAGTTGCAAGCAAGTCGCAGCGATGTCGCATAGATTTCGCTGTGATTATTTCACTGACTAAAAATTAGTGGTAAAGAAATATTTAACATGTTTGACAGTGGTTTGAAACTGTTGTTTGATTTTTGCGCAGCTCCCTGGAAACTCAGGAGACATCCCCACGACTCGAGGGGGTATAGTCGTGAACTAGTCGCAAACTAGACTCATCACAACTGAGATAGGTCTTTATTGAAATAAAGTTCAGCTGTTTTAGATGAAAATTAATCAAACTTCAGTGTCAATGGTTGTGTTTGCTTTCACATGCAGGATCTGCAAACTTCGAATGGGCTGAAATGCACTCCTGTTACATAATAGACTCTCTGTTCAAAACCAAAGAAGCCGATGAAACCGATGAAACTTTTTACATAAGTTACAAAACTATTCGGGCTTTCAACATATTTATATCAAATTGGCAATAATACTTCATTTTAGAATTTATTTAGCTCCCAATCAGAGGGACATCTTTTCTGGGACACGCTGTACGTCATAATTTTATAATAATAAAAAAAAATATATATATATATATTAAAGGAAAATTTCAGTTAATAGGAAATCATGTTTATATATAACAAATGACAAACACATAATGATAACCCGATCTACACCTCCGAAAAGCAAATTACATCGATTTCGTAGAAGAACTTCTAATTGTTATTATATTTGTGCAACAAAAATAAAAATAAGAAATAAATCAAATAAAATCAAACGATTACAAAAATGACACATTATTTTTGAAGCAAAAGACAAAAAGTATCATTTAGTCTTTTTGAGGAATTTATTATGAGAATTCCTTGTATCCTTTATAAGAATATCTACTAATATTTTAACATTTGCTCCATGAACTCGCGATCGATTCCTGATTTTAGTACAACCACTCTTCCCCTTAGTGGAGTAAATAAGGATCCCAACAAACAGACCATGACAGTAGCTTAGGATATGGTATCTGTAATACGGCCATCAATAAACAAACAATGAACAAATGAGTCGACGTAATAACAAACTGACTTTAGGTCTCACAAAAAAAATTAGTTTTGACATTTACATCCCTTACATATTTGATTTTGATAAAAATTAAAACATATCACAATCTGCCTTACTGTTCATTGAAAAGGTATTCATTTGCCGTGTAAAAGCTATGTAAGTACACATTTTTCCTCGCTTTTCTTTCCCCATTGAGTCACGTGTAATGAGACACACACGCAACTGAATAATCATCCGATACCTAAACACACGCAACACAAATTCGACGCTTCGGAATTCTCTGGTCGTGATCAATTTATCATACTTCAGTATAAAATGTCTCTTTCTGACAAAAAACTCCAATATGACATGTGTTTTTTGTATGGATTTAGAAAGTCACCTAAACAATTTTGTCAAAATTATAGCTCAAAAGTAAATTTTTGACGTCTTTTTAGGGGGGCAAAAAGGAAAAAACTTTTTGAAACTTTTTTGGGCCCATAAATTGACCTTCGGTACGCCAGGGCTATGGACCCATTTATGGGCCTCCAGCACGTTAGGAGTTTATATAAACGAACCATCATTTTCAGCATAAATGATGGGGAAAACAGGTGAATTATATCCCAATGTTCAGCTGAATTTTCAATTTAATAATTTACTATATAAATAGTGTACAATCTTTCGCGCAATATACTGGATTATAAGTAAGACAAATACTGAATTATCCCGAGAGCAGATTTGTTTCTCCAAGGCCGCAGGCCGAGGTGAAAAAGATTTGCACGAGGGATAATTTAGTATTTGGAGATCATATAGTCCAATAATTTTGCAATATGGAGCGTTCACTTTTTATTATAGTAAATAGACCCCTAGATCTTTGTTATATTGTACATATATATAATATAACAAATTTAAGTTAGGTTACGTGGTACTGAAATATCCAATGACGACGGGATAATGTCTACCACTATGCATTATAAATTTATATAGATCATATAGTTCTAAGTGGCAGGTGTTTTTGGTGCTCCAAAACTTGACTTTGTGTGAGATTTCGAATGCTTAAAAGTTTCTGCCACATTATTTAGATCAACATAACTTTTGTTTATTTAGACGAAGGTGATTTTAAAAAACCTGAAAATGCTTTTTTTTTTTTTTTTTTTTTTTTGTACATATCAGTTACAGGTCTTCACACGCACTTGAGGTTGCCCTGCCCTTTCAACCCGTGTTGTGTTGGTGAACAATTCATCCCGATCCATGTCTCTCTTAAAGGCACCGTACATGTTCTTGTAGACTATGAGTGAAAGAGCAGCCTGGTCGAATCGGTGCGTGTACTTGACTGGCCCATGAAAATTAAGAGAAAGAACGCTGTTCTCAGGCGCAATGCATTGTTTACGTAATGCGCATTCGACCCACGGCTCGATTAATTTTCGTCGCAAGAGGGTGTCGTTCACAACGAGAAGACGACCGCCTTGAAAGCGAGGTGCGTAGTCCATGGCCTTGGCATAGGTTTCCTTGTCCACGCCCAGTTCCTTAAACATATTTGGATGGGTTCTTTCGAGAAATAATTTCGGGTCGTAAGAGACTATGCGCCTGAACAAACCGTGTTGTTCCTTGAGGTAGGGGAACAACACGCGAGGGTCTTGTAGGAAGCGAATTGAAGAATCGACCCAGAAAATAACACCGAATTCCTTTAGAGTTGCCTGTGCAAATAAATTATATATGAATTGAATTAGGAATAAAGCCTGTATGTTTTGTTTGTTTGTTTGTTTGTTTTTTTTTTTTTAGGGTACAAGCTGGGGAAAATACGACGTAAAGCTACTTGAGTAGGTCTAATATGTGGTGTGGTAAATCATATAGTAAAGCCAAAATAATTTTGATGCTGAAACACTTTATTATGTATGATTTGCTTTTGTGAGGAAAAAAAGCTAAGCTCAATTTTGAATGACGATGCTAAGTCGCAATAACACAAACCTACTTATTTGCGGATTGCATGGGTTTATATCATTTTCACAATCTTTTTTTTTCAAAATGACATCAGAATTAATATTATCAAAATTACACAATTGTGATATTCATAAATAACCTCATAATATAGACTTACATCAATGATAAGGGGTTTGAATGCATATGTGTACAGATTAGCCACATGTGGTGGATACAAGGTATAGTTGAATTTACGTAGCTTGACATTGCACCAACGTTCCACCTGAAGAAAAGAAGAAAATGAAAAAAAAAAAAAAAAAAAGTTGTAAGATGCGAATGGAAATGATCTCTATAGTCCTCAACCAGTGGAATTTGCCACTATAATTTTCAATCTTAAGCGCACATTGGAGTGGTGGATCTCGAGGGGTTAACAACCCCCCCCCCCCTCCACCACACACACACACACACACACACACACACCTTTGGCTGCCAATACAAAGGATATATTGGGTGTCTTAGATAAAGCGGAACCCGAGTTGTTATTCCTTTTCTCTGTGAATGCAAGCAAATGATGTAATATTAAATTGAAAAAAAAAATAATATGAAAAAAAATTGATAGGGCCTAGTTTTAAAATCTATTTTTCCTCTTTCTTTTGGTGCCAAAATACAATACAATAAAGAAGACCAAGAAGATTTTGAAATCTAAAGTCTCAAAACCACATTGCACAGATCGAAGTAATAGGAATCAGACTACTCTCCCTTTTGAGGCAAATTCGTTGCATCCGTCCAAATCCCACCCACTTATCTGGCACACACTGATTTTTACAACAATTTTTTTAACGTTTCTTGCTCATTTATGCACACCTTTTTGGAAATGCAGTTCCCACCAAATGAATGAAGAAAGGTTGAACTTTATAAACAAAAAAAAAATATGCACTTGATATTTCATTAGACCTATTTGCTTGCCTTCACCGAGAAAATGAATTTTGACCTTTTTCCGGGATGCACTGTACACTGTAAAAATGTACAAACAAGTTTGAATTTTTACACCAAAATGATGTTAGAAGAGTCGCCATAATTTTTTTATTTGTTCATTTTTTTTTTTACAAAAGCGATTTTCTGTTAATTTCCTTCATGATTTTATGGGAAAGAAGTTAGAATGAAAACAAATTTGTAAGTCCTCATGTATATTTTGTACCTTTCACGTAAATATTTGCAGGAAAATAGCCACAATTTCATTAATTTTTCAAATAAGATATGGCAACTCTGCTGACACCGTTTTGTTTTAGAAATGCTGTGTAGGCCTAATTACCTACCTCTTGATAAGTCTTTTGATTTAGACCCAGATCATACGCGATGATTTGTTTCTCTGGCAAATACTTATGTACAGAGTTTATCAGCAATTTTGCCTCCGCCAAATGGTTTTGTGAAAATCCGGTAATTATCATCGTACGGTTGAATAACTCCTCAGGATTTAGGTCTAGAAGGTCCTTGGAGGAAACTCGGACTTTCTTGTCATTGACGTCTTGTGGAAGATTTATAAGGTCCTTGGAGTAGACTCGGAATTTTTCGTCATTGACGTCTTGTGGATAAAGATACAGAAAAATTAATATTTGTAAAAAGAATATATATACATGTATATATACACTGTCCGTCATAAAGGTGGAATATTTTTTTGCCCCTCTAGCGACATGATTTTGCTCTGACTTTAATTTCTTCAATATGTTTGCCCCTGCTTTTTTACTTTTTGGGACCCTAGCTATATCTTGGACATTCTCCCAACCCTTCACGTGGGCCTTTTTCCAAAAAAAGTTTTGTCCACCCCCGTGATGCCCATTTTTGTCCTTTTTTCTCATTTTGGGGTCCCTTTTTGTTTTTCCGGTCGATCAAGCCCCCCTCAGTCCTACCCCAAGGAAACGCGACTGAGGTGTACTGTTTTATATTGGTCTTTAAGTTAAATCTATATTTATGGGGACAGGCTAAGGTCTCTTGTCTAGGGAAGGGGTTAAGGTAAAAAACGAGATTAGTGAAAACTCGGAATATTTTATTCCATCTTTATGCTGAAAAAAAATAAAATGAAAAACCACCTTTAACCCTTAAATATCATCATTTTCCCCTTAAATTTTGGTTAGCCTTAATGACAAGGCTGTAAATAATCATTAATGATAATATTTTATTTTAAGTTATGTTTGGGTGAGATTTTACAATACAATTTAGGGAAGATAGAAATTTCCATAGTGTAAAAATGAATAAAGTTAATGTTGAACCCAAATCAAAATAAATTTTGACCCCTCCCCTTGACAAAAGAGTCGAGCCTGTAACCATAAAATCTAGATTTAATTTAATTAGCAATAACAAATTTCCACCTCAGACGTGTTTCCTTGAGGCAGGACTAAGGGGGCCCTGGTGGGTCGCGTGAACAAAAAAGGGCCCCAAAAATAAGGAAAAAATGACGAAAATGGCCATCTTCTGCACTCTAAAAAAAATGAGTAAAATCTTACCCAATATTGAGCAAAAAGGTAACTCGCGTGAAATTGAGTAAAAAATATTACTCATGCGTTGAGCTAAATGTTACTGACTAAAAATATTACTCATGCGGTTGAGCTAAATGTTACTCAGTAGAGAGTACCTTTTAGTCATCTATGTACCATTCCTAATCCTAGCTTCGAAAGGAGTAAACCATTAACCATTAGTTTACTCATTTTCTTGCGAGTTACCTTTTGACTCTGTTAAGAGTAAACAAAATTTACTCCGTTGGGAGTAAAGCATTAGTTTACTCCGTTGGGAGTAAAGCATTAGTTTACTTATTTTCTTGCGAGTTACCTTTTTTTTTACAGTGTGGGGATGACAAATCCCCGGGAAGAGTTGAGGAAACGTCCAAAATATACCCAGGTTCCTAGAAAGTGAAAGCGGTGACAAACGCATTCAAGAAATTAATAACGGAGCAACATAATGTCGCTTGAGCCAGAAAAAAAATATTCCATCTTTATGACGAACAGTGTATGAAGAGCTTGGTTCCAAAAGGGACTAAATCCATATTTGACCAACTACCAAATGCCCAACATCGCATTCCTATTTTTTTTTTTTTTTTGGAAAACAAATATTTTGATGTTTTAAATTTCTGTTTCATTCCAAAAGGGACTAAATCCAAAGCAGTTTCATTTTTAATTTTTCATTCCAAAATCCAGTCTGTGGATTCTAAATATCTTAACTTTAACTATGTTCCCGTCGGATGTATATTCTGATTTTTGCACACAGGCTGTAGATATTGATCTAATATCTTGAAAGTAAATTTGAATAAATTTGATTAATTTTAGAATTTCATGAATATTCTAAGATTTAGTCCCTTTTGGAATGAAATATTTGATCCAACTGAAAATCAAATTTTTGACGAAAAAAAAAAAATCTTCAAAATTTATAATTTTTACTTTTATTTTATTCATACACCTTCAGAATAACATTTAAACACATTTTTAGCTGACCAAAAACTTCAATTAGCCAAATAATTGGGAAAATAGACGATTTACAGGAGTTTCATATCAAAAGGGACTAAATCCATAGGAAATGAAATGTCAAAAATTCACAAAAAATAAAATTTCATAGCTAGATTTTTTTAGATTGTTATTAAAATGGTCTAAGGCAAATGTACTAGCATGTGTACAAAACTTAAGTTCACGGTAAAGTAATGAATAAAAAATCAGTGATTTATTCAAAATCTCCAAAAGTGGATTTAGTCTCTTTTGGAATGAAACTCTTCACACACATATATATATATACATATATATATACATATATATATATATATATATATATATATATATATATATATATATATATATATATATATATATATATATATATATATATATATATATATTTAAACGAGTAATAATATCCCCAGCAATTTCCTGAAATAAGTAACCAGTCCATTCGCTCTCTTTTCTTTAGTGGCGGAGACATCTTTCCACTTCCATTGACTTTGTACACAGCAAGCTCGCAAAAACAAATTGAAAGATATATACAGAGCCTTTAAAGTCCCATCGACTTGACGACATAGCGAGATACTTTGTCTCGCCATGTCGACTAAATAGCCTTATTATGTCGATATGGCGAGATACGTTATATTGCCAAGTCGACTTACAAAAAGTTATATGTCGACATAGTGAGATACGCTATCTTGCCAAATCGACTTAAACAAAGTTATATGTCGACATGGGGAGATATTACATCTTGCCAAGTCGACTTGTAAAAAGTTTTATGCAGAAATGGCGAGATACGTTATCTTGCCAAATCGACTTATAGAAAAGTTATATGTCGACGTGGCGACATACGTTATCTTGCCAGGTCGACTTGTAAAAATTTGTGTGTCAACATGGCGAGATAAGTCATCTTGCTAAGTCGAATCGTAAGAAGTAATATGTCGACATGGCGAGATAAGTTAACTTGCCAAGTCGACTTATAACAATTTACATGTGGACATGGCGACATACGTTATCTTGCCAAGACGAATTATAAAATGTCATATGTCAACATGGCGACATTCGTTATCTTGCCAAGTCGACTTATATAAAGTTATATGTCAACATGGCGAGATATTTTATAGTACCAAGACGACTTATACAAATTTATATGTCGACATGGCGAGATATTACATCTTGCCCAGTCGACTTTTAAAAAGTTATATGTCGACATGGCGACATACGTTATATTGCCAGGTCGACTTGTAAAAATTTGTATGTCAACATGGCGAGATAAGTCATCTTGCCAAATCAAATTGTAAGAAGTAATATGTCGACATGGCGAGATAAGTTAACTTGCCAAGTCGACTTATAATAATTTATATGTGGACATGGCGACATACGTTATCTTGCCAAGACGACTTATAAAATGTCATATGTCAACATGGCGACATTCGTTATCTTGCCAAGTCGACTTATATAAAGTTATATGTCAACATGGCGAGATATTTTATAGTACCAAGACGACTTATAAAAAATTATATGTCGACATGCCGAGATATTACATCTTGGCCAGTCGACTTGTAAAAAGTTTGATGTCGACATAGTGACATACGTTATGTTGCCAAGACGAATTATGAAAATTATATGTTCGTAGCCGGTTGAGTGTTACCCACTCCCTCCGAGGTAGATTAGAGCCAGCAGGAGCTTTGATGCCAAGGGGAGTAGTAAACTGCCGTGGGCGAATCGTCTCTTCCCAGCTCTTTTCCCATTCCTGGATGAGACTGAAACCTGATCTGCTGAGGGCGGCTGCGTGTCGGGAGAAAGGTCGGCGTGATCGAAGGCGTTGTCGACCTAGGTCCTGGGAATTTGTCGTTATTTTGTGCAAGAGGTGGTCATTATCAGCCAAAGATTTGGTTGTCAGCTTGTCTGTTAGATTCTCGCGACGTAGTCTTGGTGGCGCAATTCCAGCGAGGACTGGAAGAAGATCAGTTGGTGTTGGACGAAGGCATCCAGTGATCAGACGCATGGTGTCATTTAGTGCATGGTCAAGCTTCTTGGTTATATGTTTACATGGCGAGATACGTTATCTTGCCAAGTCGACTTATAAAAAGTTATATGTCGACATGGCGAGTTACGTTGTCTTGCCAAGTCGACTTATAAAAAGTAATACATCGTCATGGCGACAATCCTCAAAAGATAAAGGCGAGATTCTGTGTCCACAGCGCGCGCTAGGCTAGGCCGAAGAAGCTAATTGTACAGTCCCGGTGAGAATCCAGATATCTCGTCGTACATGTTGACATATAACTTTTTTAAAGTAGTATTGGAAATATATGAACCCTTACAAAAATATTTTGTGGTACCACACAACGGTACCATACAAAATACCACAGGATTATACAACAAGATTTTCCTATGTTTTTGGCGCAAAAACCACAGGATTTCCTATGGTATTTTGGCACAAATGCCATAGGGTTTCCTATGGTATTTTGGCACAAACACCACAGGATTTCCTATGGTAATTGGCACAAATACCATAAAAATGCCAACAGCAGTACCAGACAGGAGTACCACACAGCAAAACTACCTCATAGCATTACCCCAAAATAGTACCACGGCAACACCGCCCAAAGTTACAAATCTTATCCCTGATAGCAACAACTGGTAAAAATAACGTCATATTTACGTATTTTTTTATTCTTGCCTCACGTCTTTTTGACGTCAGAAATTTACGTCTTTCCGACGACAACTTGCACCAACGCAAGACGTCTTTAGATGGTCATAAATTAACGTGCTTATGACGTCTTTTTGGTCGATGATGACGTCTTAACGACGTCTATATGACATATATAGGCCTAACACATTAAATTAGTTGAAAAGAGACATGGCTAATTCCTTTTGCAATGGAAGTATTATACACCAGAGATAGCCAAAACAGCAATGACAGCACTTTTATCCTGTACAAGGGCCCAGACAGTAGCCCTAAAGGGCCCCAAATCCCATTGGCCTATACACATTAAATGAGTTGAAAAAAATATGGCTAATTCCTGTTGCAATGGAAGTATTAGACACCAGAGATAACCAAAACAGCAATGACAGCTATTTTATCCTGTACAAGGGCCCAGACAGTAGCCCTAAAGGGCCCCAAATCTTATCCCTGATAGCAAAAACTGGTAAAAATAACGTCATATTTACGTATTTTTCTTCCTTGCCTCACGTCTTTTTGACGTCGGAAATTTACGTCGTTACGACGACAACTTGCACCAATGCAAGACGTCTTTAGATGGTCATAAATTGACGTAATTATGACGTCTTTTGGTCGACGATGACGTCTTAACGACGTCTATATGTCATATATAGGCCTAACACATTAGTTGAAACAAACATTGCTAATTCCTTTTGCAATGGAAGTATTAGACACCAGAGATAACCAAAACAGCAATGACAGCGATTTTATCCTGTCCAAGGTCCAGACAGTAGCCCTAAAGGGCCGCAAATCGTATCCCTGATAGCACAAACTGGTAAAAATAACGTCATATTTACGTATTTTGCTTCCTTGCCTCACGTCTTTTTGACGTCAGAAATTTACATCTTTCCGACGACAACTTGCACCAACGCAAGACGTCTTTAGATGGTCATAAATTAACGTGATTATGACGTCTTTTTGGTCGATGATGACGTCTTAACGACGTCTATATGACATATATAGACCTAACACATTAAATTAGTTGAAAAGAGACATGGCTAATTCCTTTTGCAATGGAAGTATTATACACCAGAGATAGCCAAAACAGCAATGACAGCACTTTTATCCTGTACAAGGGCCCAGACAGTAGCCCTAAAGGACCCAAATCCCATTGGCCTATACACATTAAATGAGTTGAAAAAAAATATGGCTAATTCCTTTTGCAATGGAAGTATTATACACCAGAGATAGCCAAAACAGCAATGACAGCTATTTTATCCTGTACAAGGGCCCAGACAGTAGCCCTAAAGGGCCCCAAATCTTATCCCTGATAGCAAAAACTGGTAAAAAATAACGTCATATTTACGTATTTTTCTTCCTTGCCTCACGTCTTTTTGACGTCAGAAATTTACGTCTTTACGACGACAACTTGCACCAATGCAAGACGTCTTTAGATGGTCATAAACTGACGTAATTATGACGTCTTTTGGTCGACGATGACGTCTTAACGACGTCTATATGACATATATAGGCCTAACATATTAGTTGAAAAGAGACATGGCTAATTCCTTTTGCAATGGAAGTATTAGACACCAGAGATAACCAAAAGAGCAATATCATCAATTTTATCCTGTACAAGGGCCCAGACAGTAGCCCTAAATGGCCCCAAATCCCATAGGCCTATACACATTAAATGAGTTGAAACAAACATGGCTAATTCCTTTTGCAATGGAAGTATTAGACACCAGAGATAGCCAAAACAGCAATGACAGCACTTTTATCCTGTACAAGGGCCCAGACAGTAGCCCTAAAGGGCCCCAAATCCCATTGGCCTATACACATTAAATTAGTTGAAAAAAATATGGCTAATTCCTTTTGCAATGGAAGTATTAGACACACACAGATAACCATAACAGCAATGACAGCGATTTTATCCTGTACAAGGGCCCAGACAGTAGCCCTAAAGGGCCCAAAAGAGCATTACTCATTTAATTAGTTGAAAATAGACATGGGCTAGCAGGGGCCGTAGAGCCGGGGGCTCAGGTGGCTTCAGTCTCCCTCTCCGCTTTTGTCAGTAGGCTGAACGTGTAAAAAACACAAAAATTACCATACATTTGTGATTTTAAGCCTGTTCTTCCCCCCAACGTACGGCTCAGCCCATCCACTCTCAAAAACACTCCGCGCCCCCTTGCGAGTTCCTTTTGCAATGGAAGTATTACACACCAGAGATTACCAAAACTGCAATGACAGCAATTTTATTCTGTATACGCCTACACAGTAATCCTCGTGGGCCCGAAATCCTATAACACATTGAATTGGTAAAATTCCTTCACCCCCCCCCCCTCCTTCCCGTAATTTCGTGTCCAATAATTGGTGCACGGAAAAGATGTTTATAGTTGCTGTAGATTAAGATACCTGCATCTCTAGATGGACGAGTTCCGGATCTGAAATTCTCGCACTGCACGCTGGGTTGAGATGATGTAGGTAGGTGAGAGAGAAGAGAGAGTAGGTGGCGGGGTAAGGTATTATTTATCTTAATTTTTGATTCATTTTTTTTCTCTTTTATTTTATTTATTTTTATTTTTTTATTTTATTCATTTTATTCTATTTTGATCTATTTTTGATTGATTGATTGATTTAGCTTGATTGGATTGATTGATTGATTATCATTATTATAATTTTTTTTTGATTTATTTATTTATTTATTTATTTTATGTTTTATTTTATTTTAATTTTATTTAATTTTTATTTATTTATTATTATTTATTTTTTTTTATTTATTTATTTGATTTATGTTATTTTTTTTTTTATTTTTTTCTTTTTTTTTGGGGGGGGGGCTTCGGTCCGTCACGGCCGAAGATGTAATCCGATATCGGCCAGTTAGGGGGTTAGATACGTCAATCGGACGCTCGGATTTCGATTTCGTGATTTTTCCTCTCTTTTGTTCCTATTCCCCTCATTTTTTTATTTATTTATTTTTATTATTTTTTCTAGGGTGGCGCCCATCCTCCTTGACCCAGCTGGAATCACTGTTAAACATTTAAAATTTCGCTAAGCGCTTCCTCCGTATACTAATGCACAAGATAGCAGGAGAGTAATATTACATTGGCTGCCAGACATAGGCCTGAAACTATATAGGCACATCATTTGTATTTTTGAAAGGCTTATATCGGCCAATGAAAAATTAGTGCTTATTATAATAGAAACCTAGAACTCACTACTAAAATCACTATGAAAATAGGTCAACTGAGTTTTCGATTGAAGGGGTTTACTATTTATGTATTAAATTATTTATTATTTTACTAGTTTCATTCGGCTCTTTGAAACACATTTATCATAAATATTCTTTAAAAAATAAATGACAAGAATAAAAAGTCGATTCGGAAGAATTATATCATTGCTCTTGTGCGATGATAAATATATATTCCACATAATAATTATCTATGAATTAATGATGAAGTAAAAAGTTTCCCGAAACATAATAGTATAAAACGGTTTTCCCCTTGGAGAAATAAGCAAAATTTTTTTTATTTTGGTTATGCATAATAAAAAAATTATCATTGGAAAGTAGTTCTCATATCGGTTTATGATGTACAGTTGAGGCAGAAGTTTACATACACAAGGAAAATTCAATAAATTGATACAATACCAACATCAGATATTTTACTCGTTTTTAGAAATATTAGTATTATGATGACCAAATTTGGTATCAAGCAAAATTAGCTTCTAAGCTTTTTCGTTTAAATGGGGTGCCGATGGACTAAAGTATGTTTTAAGTGGATTTCTATTCGTTAAAAAATAGGTTATTTGTCGCAAAATTAAATTTACTATTGTCCGTGATGATTTTTCCAGAACATGCTTTATTCCGTGACATAGTGATAATATAAATGTAATCTAAATTGAATTTATATGATTTTCTTAATATTATTTTTGTGGTGGATAGTTAACCATTCAAATAGCACCACAAAGGTGTAATTCTAAAATGTTTGTGTTCGAGAGATATTACGGGGCTCAATAGTTATGAGTTTTGCTCAAGACTTTTCAACAGTTATTGTCTGATGTGAGATTATTCTTGGTAAAATGACATCTAAATTATTATTGCACTCGATGACTTGTCATCTGATAAAAGGGCATGATGTACTCTTTTTGTTTGATTCAAATTTGGCATTATAAGCACAGATATTTTTGGGAAGATACAGTAATTTGAAGATGCTTGGCAAGCGTTAAATAATGATATTTGTAATTTCCTAGGTGTAATGCAATCCTGACCTGAATGTATAATGCATATTTTTCATTACGAGATATAAGCTCTTGAAAAATACAAATAATGTTTAAGTTGATACAGGAGTGGATCCAGGGGGATGGGTCGGCCTAGCGAAATACAATTAATAATAATATAATATAATATAAATATAGGCCTATCGATAATATAATAATAGTTTAGTATAAAAAGGGGGGATAGGAATAAAGGGGAGGAAGTAATCGTGGATGATAATTCCGATTGATCGCTTGTTATCCTTAGTACCCCTTTTGGCGATATTGATTTTTTTTAACTTCTTGACGTGGACGGTCCGGAAGGCAGCCATCCCCCCAAAAAAAAATATAATAAAAAAAAATAGATAAATTAAAGTAAATAATTAAATAATAAATAAAAAATAATAATATAAAACTAAATTTTAATTAAAAAAAAATAAGTAATAGAATAAAAATACTAATAAATATATGGAATAATTTTATATAATAATATAATAATAAGTAATGATCCTCTCATCTCTCTGTATCACTCAACCAGCGTAAAGTGCAAGAATTTTCGCATTAGATTCCGCATCGTTCATCTGGATGCGTTCACTAACGCACCTATAAACATTTTTGGTGTACAGTGGCGGGTGGAACGTAAATACGGGAAGGAGGGGGGGGGTAATTGAATCCACTTATTGTGTTAATAGGATGTTCGGACCACGAGGAAGTTACTGTCTAAGGCCTTTACAGGATTAAAATTGGCTTGTCTTGCTGTTTTGGATTATCTCTGGTGTATATACTTCCATCTGAAAAGGAACTCGAACAGGAAAGCCGCGGAGTGTTTTATTGAAAGTGGATGGGATGAAGCGCACGTTTGGGGGGGATGAACAGGCTTAAAAATCCCAATGTATGGTAATTTTTTTAGTGTTTTTTGTTCCACGTTTATGCTGACAAAAGCGGGAGGGGGTGGAGCCCTCAGCCCCGCGCTCCACGGCCCCTGCTAGCCATGTCGATTTTTTGACTAATTAAATGAGTAATGCTATTTTTTGGCCCTCGAGGGTTATGTCCTGTGCCTTTCGGTTACAGGGTAAAATTGCTGTCCTGCTGTTCTGTTTATCTGTGTGTGTTCTAATACGTACATTTGCAAAAGGATTAGAAATGTCTCTTTGCAACTAATTAATGAGTTTAATTTGATTTTGGGCCTTTAGGGCTACTGTCATTGTATGTTTTTGGTTATCTCTGTTGTCTTAATACTTCCATTGCAAGGAATTAGCCATGTCTATTTTCAATCTTTAATGTGTAAACATAGGGTATTAGTGAGGCTCTTTTGATGAGGCATATGTCTGGGCCTTGATCGGATAATCTGATGTCTTGTGTTTGTGTTATCTGGTGCTAATATACTTCATTGCAAAAGTGAATTGGCCATGACTCTTTTTCAACTAATTTAATGTGATATAGTAATGGATTTTGGGCCTTTGGTACTGTCTGGTGCCTTAAGTACAGGATAGTTGCTTGTCATGCTGTACTTTGGCTTTTATCTGGTGTTGATTACTTCCATTGCAAAGGAATTATCCATGTTTCATCTTCATTTGCTTTTGAATGTTTGGTTAAGGCTATATGGGATTTGGGGCCTTTTTAGGGCTTACTGTCATGGCCCTGATACAGGATAAATTGCTGATAATTGCTGTTTTGGTTATCAGCTGGTGTATAATACTTTATTGCAAAATGAATTAGCCATGTTCTCTTTTTCAACTCATTTAAACGTATGGTCGGGACCTTTATAGTGGAGCGGCAAAGAGGCCAATTTTGAGACTTTTATGCACCGACCGGATTAAAGCACAAAATACCTTATTTTTAAAGGAAATTTTCTGAAAATTTTTCGAAAATTTTGGTGTGAAAATTGCCGTTTCTTGTATAGCATCACCATGGAAAACGCTGAGCTTTGAATTTACAACGCCCATTTGTGGTGATAAATCAATGAAATTAAAAGTAATGGGTCATTCTTGCCGTTTAAGCAGTTTTGGACATTTTTTGGGGCTTGCACTATATTGGAAACAATATAGTATAACTGAAAATTCCTCAATTAATAAGCTATATGAAGTATTCAAAAATTTCAATTTGTTGCCTAGCAACATATATTTGGCATAACAACCATGTACCGCAATGCACAAATGTTTGAAATTTCCTATTCCAAATGCCAATTTCTATGTTTTTAAAGTTATAAAATAAAACTAATTTAGTTTTTGATGCTAAATAATGTGTCATATGGATTTGTACAGGGTTGATACAAAGCAAAAAATCATATAAACAATGAATTAATAACGCAATTATTGTCAAACACTCTTGTTCATCATAAATTATGTCAAATCTAACGTAAATCTGTATTATTCCACTTGTAATTTAACTCTATTCTGTATACACAGGGTAAAAGGGTGCAAAAATTGAGGTATATATTCAAAGGAAAAAAAACATGAATCCTTTACCTTTAGAATACTCATTATTACCTTCTAAGTATCGATGGTGAACATTATGGTTGCCTAGCAACCACTTTTTTACCTAGCAACCATATTCTATAAATCTTTATTTTTGAGCATATAAACAGTTTGGTACTGGTATATTGAAAGAAACCAACCATAAATCCCTTAACCCTTCGAAAAAACTAGTTATTATGAACATTTCAATGCTCCATGGTATC
>CALNVZ010002208.1:16568-38412 GCA_940671915.1 Paracentrotus lividus | reverse complement strand
AGTTAGTTCCGCAGACTCTATAAAGATCGGCCTGGAATGCGCCTCCCTGAAATAATGTGGCACAGGCCGGTTTTTCAAGTGGCGCATAAAAATTTCCTAAAATTCCCTCACATTTGATCCATTGTACCATGGCAAAAAATTAAAAATCGCAGTTTGGGCAATTTTCACTGAATGCTCACTCAACCGTGAAATTTGACGCAAATTTCATTTCCGTATGTTGGGAAGCACTTTTTGCATACATTCTGACGTGTGAATTGTTTCATATCTGAAAATGGTTCCGATATCATTGAATCAAAGTTGTGATTTTAGGCATGTGAACTTCAAAAAATGACATTTTTGCATTCAAGCAATAATCACTGAAGCATGACTTGATGATTTTCCTAAAATTCGCTCCTATGGTAGCTAATTAAGTTCCCTACATGGGCATATAATTAGATTTTTAAAATTCCTCCTGGTTCAAAATTTATTGATATCTGAAATAGGGGGAACTTTCTTTTTGTTTTGTGTTTACATAGAGACCATATTTTAAAACCCTATTTGTTGCCCCCTTAGTTTCAGGTAAATTTGACGCCCCTTAGGTTTATTTGGGCGCCCTTTAAGTGTAAGCTCAATTTGGCGCCCCTAATTTAAAAATCGATTTGACGCTCCCTTAACTTCAATTCAGTACCCCATAAGTTTTAGGTCATCTTGGCGCCCGTACGTGTAAGCTCAATTTGGCGCCGCTAATATGTTGAACATAAATTTGAAATGCAAAAAAATAATAATAATAATTATAATATAACATTTTAAAAAATGAAAAAAAAATAAAAAATGTAACGTGAAAACAAATAAATTTAAATGCTTTGACGGTTAGAATCCCATAATGTAAATCCTGGTAAAAGAGGAAAAAGATAGGCGTGTGTGAATAGGAAACGGAAATTTTGATGCATTCGAATGATTAGAAAACAGGACACTTTACGCGTTCCTCGACACAATGTAATGAATCAATAAGAAAAGTTGATGCGAGAGCGAAGCGCGAGCGAAAATTTTGCTATGTTTATACAAACCAGGAGGCATGGAATTTTAAAATGTTGCTATTTCTAGATAGAGACCATTTTAAAGACCCCTTCTGTTTTGTTTTGTTTTTTTGCGTGTTTTTGGGGGCCCCTCAGTTTCACGTAAATTCGGCACCCCTCCCTAAGTTTAGGATATAGTTAGAGCGACTAAGTTTAAGATAGATTTGGCACCCCTAAGTCTCAAGTCAATTCGGCGCCCCTACATTTGAGCTCAATCTGGCGTCTTTTAATTTAAGATCGATTTGGCACCCCCTTAACTTCAGGTTAAATCAGCGCCCCTAAGTCTCAGGTCAATAGCCCCTTAAGTTTCAGATCATATTTGCGCCCCTACATTTGATCTAAATTTGGCGCCTTTACGTTTAACCCTTCCGCTGCGGGGCGGTATTTGCGAATTCACTCTCCTGTGACGGAGCCATTTCTCAGATTGGATAGTTCGGCCGAAATTTGGGGGTAGTTTCACTTCAAAAAGCTGTTATTTCTCTTTTAAATGTGAATCATAAAAAAGTTTGAACACAAAACTTATAAAGCTAAGTTTCTTCTTTAACTTGCTGAAATATGATTTATAACGTTGAGAATAAAGGTGTAATTTTTTTAATGAAAAGGTAACCTCTTTTACGGCTTTTCGATATGTTGACTTTCCTATTATGTTTATTTACAAAACAGCTATTATTGATCGCACGCACAACAGCACGCGCGGCTTGACACTGGCAATTGTATGAACTTCCGGCTATTCGTCTCCCAGCACAATGCGTCGTCTGCTAAGTTTGTAAGAAAACTATCAGAGTAGCAGGAGTTCTATAGCATGTTATATAACAGGTCCCTTTGTCAACTCATGTTAGTCATTCTTTGAAAAGAGGACATTCAAAAAGGGTGATGTTAGTATGATTGCACACCAATAATCTATACATAAAAATTATCCTGCTGTGTACTATTCAAGCCTGAATTAGTGTTTTTATATCGTGTTTAAATACGTTTTAAATGGGACTGTAATGTACTGAACTTCATGGAATCACTATTTTTGTTGAGCTCAGTTATAGAAAAGTCTGATATTTATGGTAATTCGTAATGAATAAGTACATTATAAACAAACAAATATGGGAGAAAAAAAGGGAAAAGAGAATAAGATGTTGTTAGAGAGAGAGAGAGAGAGAGGGAGAGAGAGAGAGAGAGAGAGGGGGGGGGCTAAAATAGGAAAAGGAAATGATTTAAAAATCCGTGGCCCCAGCTTCCTCCCGTTTGCTGATATATTCAATAATTTTAGGACAACGAATTAATGACATATTTCTATAAAGACATATCAAAATAACAGAAATGGATGGATGCAATTTTCTCCATCTTTATCCTTCCTTATCATCCTCATCCTACCAGTGAAACACGCAATTTTACTCTTGTCATCTCTTTCTCTTTCTATCTCTCTCTCCCTCCGTGAAAACACCCTTACAGAACCCTTGCGCGATTAAAACTAAAGAAACAACAACAGACATTTAAAAAAAAAATGAAAACGAAAAAAAGAAGAAAAAGAAATGGAGAGGAGAAACATGGTGTTTACCGAAAAAAAGTGATCGATCTAGAAAGATTGGCATGGGACATCACAATCGGCCATATCCACACAGTTTGATACATTTATTATTGAAACATAACAATATTGTATGTATAAAAATTTAACTTTTTATCAATATTTTTTATACTATTTTATTATTGCCACACATGTATTTGTAGATCGAAAAGGTCGAAAAAGATTAGGGAAGAATTCAATATTACATGAAATTATGCGTCAAGTTATCTGCCTGTATTACAATTTTCACAGCTCCTTCATCAGTAGAATTTGGGCTAAGTTGACAGTGAGAACTTTGTGGGATAATCATTTAGGCGCCCCTCTGATTTTCAGTTTGATGTGGCGCCCCCCTAATTTTAAGGTCGATTTGGCCTCCCACCTATGTTGAAGGTCAATTTGGCGCCCCTTAGTTCAAGAGCAATTTGGCGCCCCTAATTTTTTTTAACGGCGCCCCCTTCCCCTCCCTCTTTTTCAATTTGGCGCCCTTACTTAATAAGGTCGATCGTTTAATAAGTTTGATATCAATTAGGCGCCTCTTCAGCTTCAGGTCAATTTAGCGCCCCTACGTTTAATTAAGCTCAAGTTGGCTCCCCCGTAGTTTAATATCGATTTGGCGCCCCCTAAATTTAAGGTCGATTTGGCGCCCCTATAATTTCAAGGTCAATTTGGCGCCCCTTAGTTTACTGTTGATGTTGATTTACTGTGGGGACGAGATGTTGATAAAATGTATATATCCATGATAATTAAACTGTTTATTTTTTATGCTTCATTTGGTAAGCTAATGTATAACTGTTGAAGTAAAACGTATGGAATGAAGAGTATTGACTAGATAATCCACAGTGCGGGAAATCTCGACTATTTATGGCAAAAATTGTTTAAAAGAGCAACAGGCACACGGTATAAAGCCGGATGAAAACATGGATTTGTAGCTCCCCATTCTGTTATCGATTTGTTTGTCTTGCAAGGAGCGGGGAGGGCGCCCCCGTCTAGCATCCTTGGCTGTCCCCCACGCTTCATCCAAATTCAGAGGTTTTTTCGTGGCCTCCGTAAGTAGTGTATCTATACACTTGACAGGTGTTGGGCGCCTTGCATATTTTAGGGTTTTATTAAAAATGACCCCATAGTTTTAGGCCGAATATTAAGGAAAGAAGGCCGCCTTTATGTAATTGTCTATTGTTGATATTGACTTGAATGCTAATAACAGAGAATGGGGAGTATTCTATATCACAGAATTGATTATTTATATGGATATTTGGTTTGGCTCGAGTGGACACGATGTTTGTTTTATATATATTACCGATTTTAAGCCAGAATATGAGGTATTTGCACGACTATCAAAAGTTGACATATCATAAGGTACAGATAGTGGTGTTATTGTTATGTTTCCTATCTGCTTATGCAAATCATAGATATAAATAACGGATTTGAAGCCCAAATAATGTATTTTTGATTGGGCTCGATTATAGATATGGAGAATTGGTTTGGCTTGGGTGGACATGATAGTTGATTGTTATATATCTCGGATTTGAAGCCAATATATGTGTATTATCGGTTTGGTTATATTATTGTTGGGCTTGGATTATGTGGACATGATGGTTGGTTCGGCTTGTTATAGAATTTGATAGTTTGTTGGGGTTGTTAACGACTTGGTTGGTTGGTTGGGCTTCATATTGACATAGATGCATCGTTGGGCTTGATTCTGGAACTTGTAATTGAATGATGGAATAGAAGAGCGTCAAAGGGTCTTAAGGTACCTTCCCAAAAGTTAAAGCCGCGGCCCGCTGCGTGAACGCCGCACAGCGGCGCTTTATAATTAAGTCAATGGAAGAATGATACTAGGGGAACGGTATATCCTGCCTATAAGCCCGCTGCGCGGCGTTCACGCAGCGAGCCGCGGCTTTAACTTTTGGGAAGGTACCTAAGTTTGCTTGCAAAGCAACACCTCGGAAAAAATGGCTTTAAACGTTTTATGGAAATGGATGAGGAAATGGAATTGGAGATTACATTGAGGTAAAGGAAAATGGAGTAATTGGTGATTATGTTGCAGTAATATCTTAAATGATCATTGGAAGCTGTAAATTGTCCTTATCGAATTGAATTATCACTACAATTGAAGCACAGGCACAGAATCAAATGTGCCTTAGATTTATTAAAGCTGATGGGGCATGTTCGTTGGAGTTAGGACAGTTGGCAAGGCAAGGCAAGGCAAGGCAAAAAAAAAAAAGAAAAAATGTTTTATGGGGATTTGGGGATTTTTCTTTTTCTTCTGCTCAGATATTATACTCATTTCCCAAATGCCTCCAGGGGAAAAATGGCCAAGATGCATCGAGCGCCATGAATTGACGGTGGGGACAGGCTGTGATTGCCAGATCTTGTGTATATGGAACCAATAGCCCAGGAAACTGGGCATACTGGATGGAGCACCGTCCCCCAGCTTGGCCCTCTACCATACCTTTAATGCTAGAGGGCCCTGGACACGTGACCTATGTCCCTTGGGTTTTTGTATTTGGCTTGTAACCACTGAAACACAGCCTGTCGCCCTCCAACGATTATAATCACGTAACTTTGGAAATATTTTATATATATTTATATTGAGTTGAAATTAGTTCGGTTTGAAAAGGTAAAAATAATTGCATGTATGATACAATTATTGTCCATATAAACCCCTCACAAAAAGTTTCGCAAGTCGATTTTTGGTCATGATAACTTATTAGGTACGCTTTAGTTATTCCTGATTTTTATGCCATTGGAAAGATAATTTATTCCCCTTTTGATTGATATCCTATTTGTAATGATTGTATCATGCTTCATTGCACAGAAAATCAGAATATGGAGAAAAGTAAAAAGTCAAATGTTGTAAAATGCATTTTTATTGATCACAGTTCCGCAACTTCACTTTAGGTCCTAATAACTTTGGGGATATTTTCTAATTTTTATTGAATTTTATACCATTGTCAAGTTGATTTATTCCTCTCTTGATTGATACCTTATTTGTCAGGGTGATGTCATGCCTGTGTCCACAGAACCCCTCAATACCACTTGAATACATGACAAAGCGAGAGATAATTTTCAGTTTAAATTTCTGTAACACAACACTGAACCTTGATACATTTTAATGTGGGGATTTAATTATTGTCAATTTTTGTAGCATTAAAAAGTTAATTTATTCTTCTTTTTATTGATACCCTATATGCAATAGTAACATCACATGTGAATGCACATAACTCACGAATATAATGCAAAGTAAAAAGTGAAAAGTTGCGAAATGCATTGTTATTGCTCGCAACAGACAATAATACTTACAATAGGCATTCAAATTGCAACATTTAACTTCTGACTTGTCCTAACATTAAGGTGTTCTGTCTATGCAGGAACAACACTATCGTTACAATTAGGGTGTCATTGAGAAGAGGAATAAATTATCTTGACAATGGTTTAAAATTCAATAAAAATTAGAAAATACCTCGAAAGTTATCAGAGCCGAAAGTCGAGTTGCGGAACTTCGCTTTGATAAATGCATTTTGCAACATTTGACTTTTTACTTTTCTCTATATTCTGATATTCTGTGCATTGAAGCATGACATAATCATTACAAGTAGGATATTAATGAAAAGGGGAATAAATTATCTTTCCAATGGTATGAATATCAGGAATAACTAAAGCGTACCTGAAAGTTATCATGTCACAAAGTCGACTTGCGAATGCGAAACTTTTTGTGAGGGGTTTCTATATTATATATTACCGAACTTGTATTACGTCTTTGTTGGCAATGATATATTGATTAATTGGTGTCATGTTGGAAATCATGAAATATCTCGAACGGAGAATGAAAAGATGAGAAAAGGCAACCCTTGTATAAAATTGTAATTCTTCTCATAATTTAGTATTCTGATTTACCCTATACCCGTTTTGTCATATCAATTTGGTTCCTGCATTTATGTGAACCGAGCTTGACAATGTTTCAAATTGAAAACACCCTTGAAATGTGTCACGCGAGTCACGAAATTACACCAATTTTTTAGTTCACTTAACCCTAATTAGACTGGGGTATTTTGGATGCTGGCCAGACTGGGGGGGGGGGGGGGGGGGGTGGCCTAAAAGCCCCCCCCCCCCCTCCCTCAGATCTCAGCCATTGATCACGCCATCGCGATAAAACTTGACACACACGTCACCCATGACGTAATCTGCAGAATCGTATATTTGATTGTTAAAAAATTGTTCAAATTTATTTTTGGTGAATTAAATAATTATGCTAATTTATTGCATGAAATCATACTTTTTGCTTTAATTCAATAAATAAAGCTCCTAAAATGCTAATATTCGGTGTGAATGTTATTTATAGTATTCCTATCAATTGTAATGGAAAAAAATCCGGTATCCAAATTAATTTCTTATGTATTAAATATTTTTTTTTTTTTTTTATTTCTCTGCTTGAACCGCCTGCGGGCTGGAGTCGGCCGTTGCAAGGTGTTAATGGCCAAATGGGGCATCGAAACTGAAGGAAGGCCAGTATGCGAATGCGGAGAGGAGGAAACCATAATTCACCTTCTACAATGCCCTCTCCTCCCCTTCCCCTGCTCCCAAGCTGACCTTACTACTCGTTCGCCTAATGGGATCGCCTGCGTTGAATACCTAATGGGTAGAGTCTAATTCAGATTCCCCTAAGAACCAATACATAAACACAACACAAAAAGAAAGTTTCCCCTATTTCAAATGTCAATAATTTTTTTTTTACCAGGAGGAATTTTAAAAATCTAATTATATGTCCATGTAGGGAATTTAATTAGCTACCATAGGAGCGAATTTTAGGAAAATTATCAAGTCATGCTTCAGTGATTAATGCTTGAATGCAAAAATGTCATTTTTTGAAGTTCACATACCTAACATTGCCCAAACTGCGATTTTTAATTTTTTGCCATGGTACAATGGATCAAATGTGAGGGAATTCCTGTTTTGGAAGTGTATGCAACCAATATCCATCCATTCACGGTTGAATGAACCCATTCTTGAGCATGTTATATAACGGGTCCCTTTGTCATGCTAGTCATTCTTTGAAAAGAGGGAATTCAAAAAGGGTGATGTTAGTATGATTGCACACCAATAATCCGTACATATCCTGCTGTGTACTAATCAAGCCTGAATTACTGTTTTTTATATCGTGTTAAAACAAATAAAAATCAGGCGTATGTTTTATTTTTTTTTTTATTGCAACCAATGTCGTATATCAGATAACAGATGCAATGATTTTGTTTCCCAATAATAATTTTAAATGGGACAATAAAAATAATAAAACAAAAAATGTTGTCTCAACAATCCATCTCTCTCTCTCGTTCTATCTATCTCTCTCCTCTTCTCTTGGTCCATCTTCTCCCATACTCTCTGCTTCTACCTCTCTATGTGCCTCACAGGAACATAATAACACATGTGTTTGGTATGGGATGAATGACCATATCTGCATTATGTTCGTAATGTATTGAACTTCATGGAATCACTATTTTTTCTGAAATAAAAAAGTCTGATATTTACGGTAATTCGCAATGAATAAGTATATACATACAAATTATGAACGAACAAACACGGGGAAAATGTCTTCAAAAGAAAAGTAAGGCCAAAAATGGGAGGAAGAAAAGTGAAGACGGAAGAAAACTTAGTGAAACTGACAAACACCCCACCCCCCCCCTCACAAGTATTACATTGGCTACATATTCACACATCTGAACAAAAAATGTGTGTATGTATATACGTCGCAGCCGGTACAAACACCGACACAACACACAAGATATTTATTAAAGCTAATTCAGAAAACATATTTCACGCCATAGCCTGGAAAAATATCGATTTCAAACACCCAGAGGAGAAGGAAAAGGAGAAATAATTAGAAAAGGGAAAGAGGAGAGTAAGGAGGGGAAGGAAGGAGAAGGGGAATAAAATGAAAATCCGTGGTCCAGCATCTTTCCGTTTGCTGATATATTCAATAATTTTACGACGATGAATGACATATTTCTTTGAAGACATAACAAAATAACGGAGAGAGAGAAAGATAAAGAGATGGCAAGAGTACTCTTGTCATCTCTGTAGGGCCTCCATGAAAAACAATGTTTTAATCATTGATGGAGCTACCTTACTGAAATAAGATAAATAAATAAATAAATAAATGAATAAAAAGATCTCTATCTCTTTCTCTCTCTCCTTGAACACACCCTTACGGAACCCTTGCGCGATATAATGAAACAACAACAAACATTAAAAAAAAATGAAAACGAAAAAAAAAAAATGGGGAGGAGAAACATGGTGTTTACTGAAAAAAGGGTGATCGATCTAGAAAGACTGGGATGGGACATCCCCCTATACAATCGGCCATATCCACACAGTTTTATACATTTCATTATTGAAACATAATAATATTGTATGTATAAAACTATTACTTCTTATCAATATTTTTTTGTACTTTTTATTATTGGCATACATGTATTTGTAGATCGAAAAGGTCGGAAAAAAAATAGGGAATAATTCAATATTACATGAAATCATGTGTCAAGTTATCTGCCTGTATTACAATTTTCACAGCCATTTCATCAGTAGAATTTGGGCTACGTTGACTGAAATAACTTTGTGGGATCATTGATCACAAGCAATGCTATCACTAATTAACAGCTTGGAATACCAGTATGTGAGGTGCCATGACTACGCATTGAAGATGCCTTGGAGACACAATAGTTAGAAGGTATACTCAGGGCTCCGCAAAGAATAGTTATTGATTATCGGGATGGAGACAATAGACATAATATGGACTACCTTGTAAAGTTCATACCCTTTTTGTTACCATCTCCTATGAATGCAGAACTTTTTCTTTTTACATGTAAGCTTTGTATCACCAAGCACATAGTCTTCCATAATAGGCCGACATAATATCCTTACATGCTTAGGTAAACATTTTAAAATGGGTTCAAATAAACTTTTTACAAGTTTGTTCAAGAAAATAATAATAGAGTGCAAATCAGTGGTTGTAATTTAGCGAGTTAAAAAAAAAGGTCAATGAAATCGTTAATTTGACTTGGTATAAACTACATTCAATCAACTATGATATTCCAAGAAACTACCCGTCTAGCAATGTATTGCCCCTGTCGCGTACTAATATTTAAATTATTTTCCAAACAAAATTTATTTCATTTTGTAAACAGTCCTTCAAAGGGGCACGGGGGATAAAAAGTTCAGCCCTTTTTGACTCGTTATTTCTTTTGATTCACTTCTTGAAAATTGCGCTTTTCGTCATTACTCCTTTCGCTTTCTATACTATTTTATGTCCGTCTTTCCAATATCTAATTCACTCTATGCCCCTGCCCGTTTTCTTCTCTCTCTCCCCCACCCCCTGAAATAACGAAAAGAACGCTCGACCCGACGGTATCAAGCAAAGGATTATGGGATAACTGGCGCGCGCGTACGGCTGTACGAGTCCGCTTTTATCACCCGTTTGCTTATGTACACAAGGATCGTTTGCGAAAAAACAGGCAAGAAGAGATCCGTGGTTGTGATAAAATCACATTTTTCTTGGAAATTTCAAATTGAAAGGGTTTGATTTTTTTTTTACAGGATAGTAATAGTAGATGTTCTTAGAAGGGATTCCAGTACATTTTTACTTCTATTTCTTTCTAAATAGCGGTTAAATATTACTCTGAAAATATATCTATTTTGTGGGCCATATATGGGCCTGCCGTCTCAGCGAGTAACCTCCCAGTTGGCCATATATGGGCCTGCCGCAGCGGAAGTGTTAATGGGGATTAAATCTGGGCTGTGACGTGCCCTTTTTTGCAGCTGAACATGTTTCTGTTGCAAAATTGCTTTAATATGGTTTGCTGTGTACTATGGGTCATTGATATGTTGGACCGTAAATTTACGACCATTCAGACTTGAAGCAGATGGGAGCAACTGAGCCATTATGAGGGGCAAGGATATCATAATTGCTTCAGCATTCATGATGCCATGTTATTAAATGTATCTCTCCAACTCTACTGGCTGCCATACAACTCCAGATCATGAAACATCCTCCACTGTGCCCCACTGTTGGCTCCAAGCATGACTGACTGAAAGCTTCCTACAAGACACACATGGTTCCGTGCATCATATCCAATCACTTTTGCACTAATTAGGTCTGATGACACAGTGCTAGAACTCCGCAGTCAAGGGGTAAACTTTGGAAGCGCGAAGCGCGAACCGGAAATTTTCCTTTTAATAACATGATAAATTAAAAAAAAAACACACATATTGTCCATTATTTTGATTGTTTTAATTTTTCACAAGCGGTCACCTTCATTAAAAAAAATTTTAAAAAACCGCTCACGCGAAGCGAAAGACACAAAAAAAGGCCCACAATCACTTCGTATATCTGGGCATCAAGAATCAGTGATTGTGTCGTAATCTAAACACAACACAAAAAGAAAGTTTCCCCTATTTCAAATATCAATATTTTGTTTTAATAGGAGGAGTTACAAAAATTTTAACAGTTGAAATTTGAAATAGTAAAAACAAAAATCAACAACAACAACAACAACTAGGTATATAGGTCTGTGTATAGAACCGTTTTCACTAGAGATTTGCTGCCCATGTTTAAATACTCTAAAGGCGCTATCTTCGTTTTAAAGAGAAAATATAACTTTTCATTTTTGTTATATACGCGCTCTTATTTCTTTTAAAGGGAGCTGATCATCAGCTCGTGAGAAATTGAAACAAAGAAATATAGGGCAAGATGTGTGGAAAAAACCCATACTTTCATTTCAATATACGGAAAATTTCTGCTTTCATTTTCGCAAAAATCGCGATTTTTCATGCTTCAGTGAACACAGGATATGAGAAAAATATGAAAAAACGAAGAAAGTTTGCGGCCCTTGCACGGTCTAATGGCACGTCCGATTCTTAATTTGATCTAAGTTCCTGTTAGTTAATGACTTTTTAGAGATTTGTGCCAAGCTTCAAGAATTAACTCACAGTGTAACGACCGAAAAAATTACAAGGAAAATGGGCAATATTTGACTTTTGCTCACTATTGGTTTCCTCCCCATTGACTTTACGTATAGAGTTTGAACAAAAAGTGAACAAACGTCAAATATTGCCCATTTTCATTGTCATTTTTTTGTTCGTTATACTTTGAGTTAATTCTTGAAACTTGGCACAAATCTTTAAGAAGTCATTAACTAACAGGAGCCTAGGTCAAATTAAGAATCGGAAGTGCCATTAGGCCATGCAAGGGCCGCAAACTTTCTTCATTTTTTTCATGTTTTTCTCATATCCTGTGTTCACTGAAGCATGAAAAATCGCGATTTTTGCGAAAATGAAAGCAGAAATTTTCCGTATATTGAAATGAAAGTATGGGTTTTTTCCACACATCTTGCCCTATATTTCTTTGTTTCAATTTCTCACGAGCTGATGATCAGCTCCCTTTAAAAGAAATAAGAGCGCGTATATAACAAAAATGAAAAGTTATATTTTCTCTTTAAAACGAAGATAGCGCCTTTAGAGTATTTAAACATGGGCAGCAAATCTCTAGTGAAAACGGTTCTATACACAGACCTATATACCTAGTTGTTGTTGTTGTTGTTGATTTTTGTTTTTACTATTTCAAATTCTAGTCAGTTTAAGGAATTCAAACTGCGATTCTGTTGGTAATTTTTATTTTCTAAACAGTAAGTTTATACCTAAATACTCCTATAGTAATATATCTATCTCGTATCAAATTAATTTAATTTGAATTTTTGCTGAATTAGAAGGGATTTTCATAGCAACAACTATATTTTACCCAGCAACAACAAACATATTTTATACAAATCACACAAATTTTGCCTGATAATATGGTCTGAAGTGGACCATCCTGACCGATGGTTCTAGAGTATCTCCCCCAGAGGACAACTTCCCCTTAATGTGCGACCACGTACCCAGTTCCGGGGCCCAGATGACGTATAGCATCAGTCGATTTCACAATTTTTGTATGAGCTGCACGCAATTCTTTTTCCATAGGATAGCTCCGGACCCTTTACAAAATTAATTGCTTAAAATCGGCCTTCAACATAGACTAATATATCCTAGTTTGGTTCATTTAAATTAGGAATTTTGATGTCGGTATCAGCAAATAACAGCCGAATGGTATGAAGCACATACTCTCATTCAGAGGACTTCAGCTCGATCCCCTAGAATTTTTTCCATTTTTTTAAATTAAATTTTGTTGCTCTAAATCTATATAAATGAATTAGACTATCCATAAAACGTATAGGTGAAAGACGAATTTGATAAAAAGCACATTTTCATTTGAACAGCTATTTATTATCCAGCATTAGGTGAAAAATGGGAAACGTTATTAAATGCTTATAGGCCTATGTAAGCAAACCTGTTCGACAAAACATCTGAATATACCAAATTTGTCTTTCCTACGACAGACCCCGTATCGACAGAGGCCCATCGATATTTTATTTTGAGAACTGACTGAAAAACGGACGGAGCCCGCCTGGTTACAGGCAGCGACATGTCGGGCTACCCCGCTCGGGTCCTTTTGATTACTCCACAGGTTTTCGACGGCCTACCGGGTTAAAAAAAAAACGCCGGGAAAATCGAGAGCATGCAGTCGGTCTTCCTGGCTCCCCTTCATTTATAGCATGACTACTGGAAAATATTCCATTGTGCACATAAAATCGTAAGGGAGCCGACCGGGAACCGTAAGTAATGGTCAAAATGTATTTTCCTACTCACCGTACGGGCCCCGGAATCAAAGATTTGGGGATAAAGGGATATAGACAATAGCTGGTCTATCAAAGTCGCTCTTGGGGTAAATCTCGTGCGAAAAAAAAGCAGAAAAACGACTGATTCCTTTCGCCGTGAGGGCCCCAAGCACGAACTATGAACAAGGCATAAGACAAATCCCATTTGACAACTTTCCCTTAGGACAACTCCAATGGAGGACATATTTCCCGGGGAATGGTTCCCTAGAGGACAACTACCCCGATTAAATCTAATCTGGAGGACAAGTCCCCAAGAGGACAACTCCCCCAAGTACAACTCCCCGGAAGACAACCACCCCCAAGGAAAACTTTCCCGGTTGACAACTACCTGGAGGACAATTCCCCCGATGGACAACACCACCAGAGAACAATACCCCAACGGACAACTCCTCCAGAGCACAATACCTCTGATGGACAATACCTCTGATGGACAACTACCACGGAGAACAACTCCTCTGGAGAACAATTCCCCTGAGAGACAACTCCCTGGAGGACAATACCTCTGATGGACAACTACCACGGAGAACAACTCCTCTGGAGAACAATTCCCCTGAGAGACAACTACCTGGAGGACAATTCCCCCGATCGACAACACCACCAGAGAACAATACCCCCAACGGACAACTCCTCCAGAGCACAACACCTCTGATGGACAATACCTCTGATGGACAACTACCACGGAGAACAACTCCTCTGGAGAACAATTTCCCTGAGAGACAACTCCGTGGAGGACAACTGCCCTGATGGACAACGCCTCCAGAGGACAATTCCCCTATGGACAACTCCTCCAGAGGCAATATCTTTGATGAACAACTACCACGGAGAACAACTCCTCTGGAGGACAATTCCCCTGATGGGCGTCTCCCTGGAGGACGAATCCTTTGGAGGTCATCTGCCCTGATGGACAACTCCTTCAGAGGATAGTTCTTCCAATTGGCAACTCTTGCGGAGGACAAATTCCCTGGAGAACAACTGCCGTGATGGACAACTCCCAAAAGGAACATTTCCCCACGTAATGACTAACAGTATTGGTGACCGGAATACAGCAAGATTGTTATGACCACGCCCAGAGGAACGGTGCAATTTCCCTTTCTCTTTTCTAAGCAGACCTGAGTAAATGGTATCCAAGGTTAATGTCCTCTCGAACATGATGAGTAGTAGAAGGCAAAGTTGAGAAATGAAGGATGATATGCGGAAAATGCTACAGATTTGTTATGTTCTTCAGTGTACTTTGATCGTCGCAAAATTGGGAACAAGAAAAAATGAAAATTTATTTTGAATAATTAGCAACTATGCCACAAATCACTGTGTAAGCTAAAGGGGTAAAACCTCCTTAAACCATCCCTATCCCTGTTTGTCATCTCTGAGGGGCTCCTCCTGGAGAACAATAATTAGAAGCACTAGAATAATTCATTTACATATATATTGCAAGGGAAAAGAGAAAGGGCTGGCATAAAATAAATATTTTGTCCTTAAAGCATTTAAAGTGAGGTGAGATGTCCTTTGGGGGTTATCCTCTAGGGGAGTTTTCCTTCGGGGGACCTGTCCTCCGGGGAGTTTCCTCCTGGGGAGTTGTCCTCTGGAAGGATTTGTCCTCTGAGGGAGCTGTCCTTTGAGGAGTTATGCACCAGGGGAGGTATCCTTCGGGGACCGGTCCTCTGCGGAGATGGCCTACGGGGAGCCGTCCAGCAGAGGAGATGTCACCAGTATGTCCAAGGGAGTTGTCTGGAGGGAGTCCTTTCCTGTTATCCTCTGGGAGACATGTCCTGATACAGTGTTCTGTAGCTTCTTCGTTGCATACATATTATGCTAAACCTGATATCACACATTGAGATTAGCTTTATTGAGTTTAAGTAGTACATGGACTAGCACGTGGACTTTAAATTTCTTCAAATTTTAACAGAACCAGATGCAATGATCGGGATAGCCTGGGTTGGGGAGCCTCACACAAGATGAGTAATGTCTAGAAATTTTGGCCAGCCATCTTTCATTCATAACCATAACCCCCAAGAACCATCTTTTATTTATAAGCATCCTACATGAGATCTAATGACCATTATCATGTTGAAATGACCAGTCTAGAAGAGGGGAAAATATCTAATATTTTGGGATTGAAATAAGGTTCAGTCCTATGCGGCTAATTAAGAGAGTGTTGTCTAACTTCACCCTATCGGTAGCTTTCTATCAGATAGCATACTTGGTGTAACCCATTATATGTAACCCCAGATTTTTTTTAACGGTGATTAAAGTCTTGGATTTCAAATAAGGATTAATCCCATTTGATAATAATCATCCCCATGTGCAGAATGTAAGTTGTAGACCTACATGTATCACTCTCAGTCAGGATAGTCCACTTCATGACTTAAGATCATATTTCCGGGCGAAATTTATGTGAATAGTATAAAAAAATATGTTCTTTATTGCTACTAGGTAAAATATGGCTGATGCTATGGAAATTCCTTCTAATAATTATTTCAGCAACAAAAAGTGGCAACCCCTATCAATTCAATATGATAAGAGGTGATAATATCACTTTAATAGTAGGGCCTATTTGGGGTTTGAGCCTTCTGTTTCTAAGAGAATAAAAGTTGCCTACAGAATAACAGTTTAAAGTTTAAACTGCTTAAAAGCTTTTATGATATAGAGGTGTAGTTGCTATGTAAAATATTAATTTTAAAGCAAGAGCGAACTAACCAACACTCTCACTGACTGTGTGTTATAAATAGCTAGTCTTAGAATATACCGTTTGAGATACCTATCAAAAATACAATACATAAATCAAATTGGGGAACTAAAATGTTTTGAGGGGGAAAATTATATGTTTTGTTAATTGGTAACATAATTATCGCGGTGTGAATCTAGTGACTAGAAAAAAAAGTGTGGTATCATTCAAATGGGTCTGCATTATAAGACTAAACTGCTCAGGATATTGCATTATGGGTTAGGAATCAGGGCAGAATTCAGTGACTTGAGGTGATGGTATAGAATACCCTTGGTTCGTATTGGCTTTATTGTCATTTTTCAATAAAAAAAATGTTGTTTATTCCATTAAAATCGGAAAAGTGAGATTATAACATCACAGAAATATATAAGGCTACTATAAAAAAAAAAATATGAAAGACACCCACAAAATAACCAAGTTTTAACTGCTTTAAAGGGTGTAGATAATTTATATATGTGTTATTACTTAGAAAATTTCGAATTCTTAAGCAACAAAAATTTTGCAACTCCAACCAATTCATTATAGGGTACATGCAGGTAATATGGGCAAGCAGGTAATATGGGCCACCTGAAGCAAATCATGTCGTGACCGTCGACCGGTGACCGGTGACCGATGTGAGCACCATAATGTTGTTCATATGAACTGTATACGAAAATATATCGTCGTGAGAGCATCTGATGCCAAAATTTCTTTGAGTAAATTGCTGAAAACCAACAAGGTAGGTAAAACTTACCGCATTTTTTTACCCTGATGTAAAATTTGATATTTCACAGAATGTGATGGTGAAAGAGTGTTTGAGGGCGTAACCTCAATTGTTTTGTGTATTTAGAAGGCTTATAGTTTAATTTTGATCATACTAGCGTGTACAGGTCAATTTGTTTTAGTGAAGGGGTGCAATGTGGCATTGAATGCTTGCCTGACACAGCAATATTAGTGCAGGTAATATGGGACATCCAAAATGGCGGAATTGTTTCTGGTACTTAGTATTGGGATGAGGCATCAATCTCTTTGCTGCGATTTTTTTTGGGTATATTCACAGTATATACTTAATATAAATAACTTATTGTAGGCCTCAATTGACTTGTGTAATGAAAATAATATTTAAATAATATGTACAAAAAAAATAATATACAAAATACATAACAATGAAATATATAGTCAAAGGATTTACTGAAGGGTCTTCAAATTTCAAATTATATCTTAAAGTTAATGATTTTCAACATTTAAAGCAAATTCCAGACATGGTAGAGTCATTGTAGTTTCTAAAACATACATTAAATACATGTGCCCATATTACCTGCACATGCAGGTAATATGGGCACTTTGGTAATGACGTCAACATTTGAATATTGCAGACAGTGGGGTTGGTGATATATGTTTGACTGCACAATATAAGTTAGAGCAGTAGTTATTGATTCATTTAAACAAAGATTATACTGTGTGTCATTTCGTAATTTTATGCAAATTAAGTAAATGAGCTTAGGGGGCCCATATTACCTGCATGTACCCTATGACATCCTAACGGTAACCCGACATATGCTCCGGCGACAATTGCTCCGCCGACAAATACTCCGCAAAAAGTGACAATTGCTCCGCGACATTTGCTCCGCGACATTAGCTCCGACGTCAAATGCTCCTGCGTCAATTGCTCCGCCGACATTTGCTTCACCGACACTTGCTCCGCCGACATTTGCTCCGCCGACAATTGCTCCGCCGACAATTACTCCGCCGACATTTGCTCGCAGACATTTGCTCTCCGGACAATCGCTCCGAATGTTGCGACAAATGCTCCGGCGGACATTTGCTCCGAACACACGATTCCGACAATTGCTCCGCCGACAATTGCTCCGCGACAATTGCTCGCGAGAATTTGCTCTCCGCCGACAATTGCTCCGCCGACAATTTGCTCCGCAGACATTTGCTCCGCCGACATTTGCTCGCTAATGGCTCAGTCACACAAGACTTACGGATAGTTACGTCCGGCGTTGCGTCCACAAAAAGTCATTTTTTCTGCGAATCCCCACGTTACGCCTCAATAATTATTAAAATATCGGACAAGATGCGGGTATACGATATGTTTCGACCAGATACGGACACTTGCGTCCACTTACGGATAAACTTACGAGTTGATTGGTCTTTGTTTTTCCGACTTACGGAAACTTCCGGATACTTCTACACTTGCGGGATTTACATACTATACCGATAACTGGGAATTTTATAGAAAAATTATATGAACAACGTTTAATTCTCTCTCTCTCGTCAATGGTGTGTGTATTTTATAAACGCGTGCTAATAGATCACCTTTCCTATTTCTGCTAGTTATATGGCTTCAGAGTCCCACCCCAAAAGCAAAAGTGGTAGGTAACCTACAAAGAAAGGCTGAAGAAGGCAACAGGGAACAGATGTTGATCCAGGGGCAAGCACCCTCCCACCCACCCCCCCCCCAAAAAAAAAATAAATAAAATAAAAGCGGGGAAGGAGATTAGGGAGAGAGAAGAGATGAGGAGATGAGAGAGGAGATGAGAGAGAGAAGAAGAAGAAGAATATAATGCTGCAGTCATACAGACTCTTACGGATAGTTACGTATTTGTTGTTTTAATCTTATTTCATCTTCTATTCTATCATTTCTTATGCATTTCTTTGTTTTATTGGATGAACGAAATTATCACTCTTTCCACTGCTGACTATGACGGGAAGGCATCCGTGGGGATCCGAGGAAAAGAAAATAATTTTTGGATGCAACTGGACGTAACTATACGTAAGTGTCTGTGTGACTGCAGCATTACATAATTAGGTTTCAAACCACTTTTTATATCACTTTTATTATACAGGCCTTATAAAAAGATTCGGCCCCCAATAAACAAACAAAAACGAATGATTTTACTTTTTTTAAATACAGAAACCGATCGAAAGACAACACATCCCAAAAGAGGTGACATGCAGCGAAATCCCCAATTTACACACTTGATTATTATATTACAGTTTTCAAAAAGGTTTATCTTTTCCAAAAGTTTAACACGCCTTTACATGAAGGAGGAAATTCAAGTTATGGCCCTCCTTTTTTTTCTCTCTCTCTCGCATTTTCCCCTCAAGTATATTGAGATTAGTATAAAATTGAAAAGCAAATATAAAATATTAAAGTGATTGTAATGTAAAATTGTTTCCTTTTTTTTTGGGGGGGGGGGGAGGATGGAGTGCATAACTTGCATTGTTTTCAAATCATTTCGTTGCGATTTTTCGTTCGCTCTCGCATTCTAGCATTTATACACCATGAAAATGTAACCAAATAGATCAGACTGCTCTGCTATCCGAATTATTGAATGGTAAATAAAGTAATTGCGCTTTGCGCTCACGTGATTTACATGCATGACTATGAAAGGTAGCACTATTATATTATTAATTCAAAAGAGTAATAAAGATCGACAAATAGAGAGAACTTGACATGCAATGACAAACGTCTTTTCTCTCTCTCTGTCTAAAAGGTGCTCGTTCTTGGAGTTTTGAGCATTGCGTCAGCCAATGAGCAATTGTTTTTAATGAAACAGATTTTAAGCTCAGCTATTTTGTTCCGGCGGAGCAATTGTCGGCGGAGCAATTGTCGGCGGAGCATTTGTCGTTGGCGGAGCAATTGCCGGCGGAGCAATTGTCGGCGGAGCAAATGTCTGCGGAGCAATTGTCGGCGGAGCAATTGTCGGCGGAGCATTGAGCCCTGAGCGGAAACAAGCAAATGTCGGCGGAGCAAGTGTCGGAGGAGCAAGTGTCGGCGGAGCAATTGACGCAGGAGCATTTGACGTCGAGCTAATGTCGCGGAGCAAATGTCGCGGAGCAATTGTCACTTTTTGCGGAGTATTTGTCGGCGGAGCAATTGCCGCCGGAGCATATGTCATGGATTCCATTCTAACACTACAAAAGTAAATATAAATTAGGGATACATGTAGGTCTTAGTGTTTGAATGATAAAAGACGCCAATAAAATAATCAAATTTATACTACTTTAAAGCTGCAAACATAGCATAGAGGTGCGGTTGCTAAGTAAAATTTTGTTGTTGCTATGGAAATAACTTCTAATTCCTCAACAACCAAACATCATGATTCCAATCAAATGAATAGCACTATAGGGTACCACCTACTATTCAAATAATAAAAGACATTGACGGAATATTGAGTTTAAACTGCTTAAAAGCTTTAAGCATGATCTAGAGGGGATGTTGCTCGGTAAAATGTTGTTGTTGCTATGGAAATTTCCTCTGCATCTTCAAAGTATGAGAATATCAATGAATTTTATTAAAGTATTACAGTTCCAAGTGTCTTTTGGAGTCTTGTTCATAGGAAACCCAACAAAATAACCCAAGTTCAAACTGGTTTTAAGCTCTAAATACGATTTACAGACATGGTTGCTAGGTCAAATGTGGTTGCTAGGCAACATAATGTTCACCATGGATGCTTAAAAATATGTCATGATTGAAGTATTTCTAAGGTAGAAGGTTTTATGTTTGGTTCATTACAATGTATACCCGTTCTAACTGGTTTTAAGCTCTAAATACGATTTACAGACATGGTTGCTAGGTAAAAAGTGGTTGCTAGGCAACATATTGTTTACCATCTATGCTTAGAAATGTGTCATATTTGAAGTATTTTCTAAGGTAAAAGATTTTATGGTTGGTTTCTTTCAATATATACCTTTATTTGGCACCCATTTATCCATGTGTATACAGTATTGTTAAATACAGTTGAATATATACAGATTTACAGTAGTTTTGTCATATTTCCATGATGACAGGGGTTTGGTTAGGTGATGTTTAAAAAAATTTTGCATTGCAATTCATTCTTTATGTGATTTTTTTTTTTTTGTGTGTGTCATCCCTCTACAATCAAGATCAACATATTTCAACCTTAAAACTAAATTAGTTTGATTTTGTAACTTATTTAAATACATAAAAATTCCATTTGGAATTGGAAAATTCAACATTTGGGCAAGTGGGAAAATGGTTGCTAAGCAAAAAATCTGTTGCTAGGTAACAAAATTGATTTGTAATTTATTTCATTTTTTTTTATAAAATTGTAATTTAGCAATTTTTAGTTATATTTATGGTGGTTTCAACATAGGGCAAGCCCCAATAATGTCCAAAATTCTTAATCGGCCAATTGAATGACCCGTAATTTAATATTCATAAATTTTGTCATAAAAATGTACGTGGCCTATTTGAAGCTAGTTTCCATGGTGATGCTACAAGATGCCGCAACTTTTATGCGCATTTTCGAAAAATTCAGAAAATTTCCTTTAAAATAAGGTATCTTGCTGCTTTAATCCAGTCGGGTGCATTAAAGTACAAGAAATAAGCCTCTTTGGGGATTTCGCCGCTCACCTATTAGGGCTACTCTCTGGGGCCCCGTACAGGATAAAATTGCTGTCATTGCCGGTTTTATACTAGGTGTCCCCTAGGGAATGATATCCACCGATTTTTGTCAATGTCTCTTCTCAACTCATTTAATGCATCTCCGAGGCCCCTTTTGGGGGCCCCCAAGGCTTCCTGTACAGGATGTGGCCTGCCAGCAATCCATTTTATTGACCCTTGGCCACGTCCTGACATAATGCGACCATCAAACCTTATGTCTCTTCTCAGCTAATTAAATCTCGTGGGCCTCCGGCCTATACATGTTGACGGTAAAACACCTATTGGTCTACAACCTATTGGTCCACTAGCCAATACGTCTACCTCCATTCAGTCTAAACCCTAATCGTCCACTAA
>CALNVZ010002206.1:0-44555 GCA_940671915.1 Paracentrotus lividus | reverse complement strand
TAGTAAAACAGAATGTTCAATTGTGAACATATTATTTACTAACAAGCTATACTTACCTATATCTCTTCAAATTGCTATTCGTTGCCCAAAGTAGAAGATTAGCCACCAGCGCGACAGAAGAAGCAGTGATTAAACCACGAAGACCACCCTTTACGACAAGATCAGAGTCTAACTGCCTGAACACAGCGGGGAAACCCCGTCACTTGCGAGCAGGGACCACTAGGATAAGAGGCGCCGCGCCCTCTTCACACACCGTCTACTTCCTCTTGCAGTTCACAGGAGTTAATGGTGAATAAAACTATAAGAAGGAGCGAGATCAGAGCACAAGGAGCGACAGTGAAGCGGATAGCCCTACGTATGGTAAGGAATCGGTCTTCGTTAGTAAGTCACACTTATCTTATCAGTACATTCAGCCTGCGGCCAAGGTACGATAAAAAGATGTGATAGCAGGAAGGTTAACAAGCTGTAAGCACGTACTGAGCTGTACTACGATCTAGCGACTCAATGACGCAAAGTCTGCATTATTCTCAGTTAATCTCATTCTCAACCAATTGCGCATGAGCGTTAATAGGGCCGACAGAAAGAAAACCTCTGGAGTGGAGAGGAGGATAGATGCCCCACACGGAGGAAGGTGCAAAGACCACCCACTAGAAGAGGAGAGCACTTCGGAGAGAAAAGAGCTGAGCCTACAAAGTCGTATCCGCTTACTACGTAATCGCAGAGAGACACATAATTAGGTAGCCGTAGTAGAGACTACAACAGAGCATTAACTGTCGACACGAGTGATCTTCAGCGCACACTGTGCGCATGTTATCTGTTAGGAGATCTATAGAGAGAGCATAAGAAGTAGACTGTGGACCAAGGACTATCTGAAGAGATTGTGAGGGGTGAGCCTGCCACGCGCACTTCTACGGTAGACGCAGTCACTCCATAACGAAGAGGAGCCGCCACGGTACACAAGACGACCTCAGCACCAATCGCTAAACACGGCGCGAGTGTGCGATGGATGTCGTGCAGGAAAATAGTGACGAGGCACCATTGTGAGTCGGATCCGCTGAGCTGGCCTCTACGTTAATAGCGAGAGCTGCACCGGCTTGACGCCTAGTGCATTACCCTGGATCATCATCGAAGGACAGCTAGCGTGCTCTGCAACGGTGCTTCCACGTGAGGGGTTCTTACGAGACCCAGAAAACGAACAGGCTCTTGAGAGTTGTCGAGGCGCAGACATTCAGCGGAGCGAGGAGTTCAAGCAACTCTCTCACGCTCTCATGCTGGTCTTGCATCACACACGGAATCTCTTAGTCTTTCTGATGACGTCGAACAATCGTGCATAATGCCGGAATCGACACACCATGCGACAACTGGGGGCTAGAGGGTTTAAGAGATAGATATAATAGCTCTTTAGGCCTCGACTGCTGGCGGCGACGAATGTGAGCAGATCCGTCCGCTTCTGTCTCTATGGGAACTACAGGATGACGAGACCGCGCTATTCCCGATCGAATCACACGATATTGAGGTTAGCACTCGCGTGCGAGCGTTGAGAGACGAAGTGAGGAGAGCATGATGCACATTAGACCGTCTGCGTGCTGAGCGACATCTTGAGTGCGCTAGCGAAGTACTTACTAGAAGCGCACAAGACATTGGAACTGGTATCTATTGCTTGTAGTCGCGAGCAGAGGATTAATAAGGAACAATTTATCATCAGGTTTCGGAGAAGGAAACTTGCTAGAGCTCAGAAGGACTTTGAGGAAGTACCACCTTGGATGAGTCTCTGAACTTGGTGGATTCTGTAAGAAAAACTGTCTAGCGTAGAAAGCGGGAGGTAGGACATGAATTAAGAGACAGTCTCTCCGTTCCCATAGAGTGCCTGCGTAGAGAATCTGCCGCTATGGCTGATCTATAACCTCGTATTGATGGAAATAGATAAACTTTTCAATCGAACAGAACAAGATAAAAATCGAATCTACTCTAAAGAGGCAGAGAGGTTGATCGACCTGTCAGACTGCCTGCGAGCCATCGGTAGTGACTCTGGGAAGTCTCGCATTTATAAGTGTTTAGTCTATGCGGCATCCTTGGTTCGGCTGTAGGCAGTACTCCTGTGAGGATCGGAGGGATTGGGCGGCATAATGCTGCTGCGATCTCTCCGAAAGGCTCTGTGCGTCCGCTGCGATTTCCTAAATGGGCCAGAGTGTTAGGCACAAGTCCTCTGCTGGATCCGGATAATAGGTTCTGTCCCCTGGCGCTGATGTCAGAAGAATTATGCAACGAGGGTGAGTGTTCTTGGAGTCCCGTGGTCTCTACAAGCTTGTTAGATCGGTGAACCATGGTTCCTCGGCCACCATGGTGCAATGATGAAGAGGTGAGGCGCCGTCCTCCTCTCACCTTCTCGCAGAACTTGTGCGTATGATGGAAAGGGCGGGAAGGCGTAAAAGCAAAGAATTCCTTTCACGATACAGATAGAGACGTCTGTATTGCGAAGGCATGGGATGCCTGGTGTGTTCGTGACAAATAGACTGGCGGAAGTTGTTTGTTCAGAATTGACGCGAAGAGGTCTATCTTGAGGCTTGTCCGAAATTGAAGTTGAATATTTTTCATTGTTTATTGGAGCGATTTAGCTGCCATTCCGATGGGAGGTATTTCCCTCGCGACAGGAAGTCCTGCAAGTAAGTTGTCCTTCCCGGATATTGTGACCGAGCTACAGAGTTATGCCCGATGAATCCTGACCACCAACGAAAAGGATCTCCACAGTTAGATTGCACAAGTGTCGTGAATTTGTGTTCCTCCCTCTCTGTTTAATGTACGATACTACAGTGTTCCCGTTGATCCGATTTTACCTGAGAACCCATGACTTTGCCAATGTGGTATGTGAGAGCGTGAGCACCCATGTGAGCCAATAAGGAACCACTCGTGTCGTATCGAGCACTGTCGCTGCACGCGGTATTGCATTCCCGTGAGGCAGATCGACGTCTAGTAGGAGGGTGGCTCATGGCCTGCACTCTGAGCGCGCCGCGGCATTTCTTCGCACAGATGGCGCGCTGAGACTGGTGAGTTTCCCGCCTGACACCGGCCTCAGCCGAGCTTTAAGCGCGCTGCGAGAGGACGGGTTGGGGAAGATTACGGCTGTTTGTTCTCATATCCGTCGCCGTCCGGGCTAGTTAACGCAGAGAGAAGATGAGCTAGTCAGATAGAATCAGCACTGTCACATTGTGTGCAACAGTTTAGCTATTTCCGACTTACTGGGGGAAGGGCCAGTCGGCAAGATGTAATCTACGTAGTCAGAATATAGGGCTAGGAATGCTGGCGTTGCTAGAGCGAGTGGTTCGGAGGCGCACGAAGTGCTATTGGCAGAGAGCGCTGTGGAGAGCGGTCGACGAAACGTATTCATCTATGCCAGCTACCAGATGGTGCGCGCGGATTTTGAGTTAGGTCGTCTCGTTAGATCCTCGATTAGTCGTCCACCAAGAGAGGTACCGGTTTACTTAGGCGCGAGCAGGCATGGCAATCACTGACGACTCGCTATAGGTGATATATCACTGCGCGGCGACATGCTCGCCGTAGATCGCGGCATTATGCAGTTAAGAGGCTACGCACTCGACGCACGTTCTCACTCGTCTATACATTCTTGCAACTCATGAGCGGAATGGGACCCACTTAGCGAGTCGAGAGGAGAGAGGGTTTACCAGCGCTGCGCCAAGAGAACTTGCAATGGAGAGGCGCTAGATGGGCGTCACCAGTGGTGTATATCTAGTCTACAGAGTATTGAGAGACGCGAGGATAGCCCTATAGGCGGCGGCCTGAGAGCATCAGCGAGCGGATCTTGCTTACAAAATTGCCACTCTGACGCGGACGAACTCTTAGTGAGCGAGGCTGGAGATCGAGACGCGAGTTGCTGTGCTAGCGATGACCATAGAGTATATCTGTAAATTGCAGCGCGCCTTGCTGCTTAGTCAGTTCCCGCTGATTGTGATGCGGTACTAGAGCTGTATAATATACTATTGCGTTAGCACGCTCGCTTTTGCACGCAGCGCGGAGCCATTGGAGGATCCTAGCTACATTCGTGTCACCGCTACTTCATATCTCTCGGTCGAGTCCCACCACAGGCTAGCGTCTGTCTGATCGTGAGCCCGAGGCGCAGTAACTCCGAGGATTATAGCACATGCGAGTCCCAGTTCTGTCGAAGTAGGCTTCGCGCGCAGCTATTATGCGTGACTACGTATCGAGTCTTCTAGCCACTAGAGCCTCGGACTGGCGATCGCTCGAGTCGGGAGAGAAGCTCTAGTCGTGGGGGTACGACAGGCCAGATGCGTTAAGATGATCCTCTATTTTAGCGTGTAAGCGATGATGGTTTGGGAGCTAACACGCGCTGGTGTATCTGCGCTCAGGTCATCCGTTCGCTTGACGACAGCAGACGGAAGCCCCCGAGCGTTTTTACTACCAGACACCGGAGACAGAGGAGGAATTGTTGTCTGAACTTGAACTATTACCCCATTTTGATAGGAGAGATTGTATTTCGGTTCTAATGCCCCTTAGCCGGAAATGGGATCCCTGGGAGAGGCCGTCTGACGCCGGAAATGGGAAATTTTGACAGATCCTTGGAAAAGATTGGTGAACCCTGAACTTATTAAGGTCGAGAACAAACTTGTCGTAGATACTCTTCCTCCCAGATTTTGAAGCCAACGAGTAGTCCCCCCCACGGGACATGATGGGAAGAGGGTTAGAACTAGTTGTAATGATGCCAAATACGGCTGATCGTGCGCGCAGGTTCCCTTGAAAACAGATCCTGGCTGGAAATAGCAGCGCGCGCGTACGGCGACGCCCGCCTACATCTGAGCGGGCTCGCCTAAACGCGGCATCTGCGGAATAGAGGCGGCGCCAGCGATCTACTGTGGCACACGCGCTCTATATATTATAGGCTGCGACCTCTGCAGGGATATAGCGTCACTGGGCTGAAGCGCGCCGCAGAGAGAGGAGACCCGCCGCAGTGAGGCAACACCCAGTGGCGCTTGGAGGTCGTCGATCCGCAGCGGCGGACAGTGATGGCGCCCGTAAGCGAGTGGGATCAGCCGCGGCACGCGAAGCGCAAATGAGTAACGACACGCTTCTGATTCAATTGCGGCGTGAGACACCGAAGGTATCGATGAACCTCGCACAGGAATCCTATTCAGTTTAGTCAGGCCGCGCAGCGCGGAGCACGCCTGTAGTGGCGAGACGCGAGATGACGACAGCGGTGACGACGCGGTCCGATACTTACTAGTCTTAAGCGATAGATCATATGTTCCTCACGTTAGGTATCGCCCGGACGCGTGTGAGTGATCATGGGTTCTGTGTGGCAAGCAGAGGTAGTATCATACTTCATGTCTTAGTCGAAGTCGACGCGAGAGGCGTCACGCCAGATCAGCGGTCATTACCCGTTATACGATATTAGAGCCCATGAGCCGCTGCCACGCTTGTCGTTAGAGACGACGCATCCCGCCGCAGATATCCTCTGAAGCACCGTCGAGTCGCTAGCGGCATGTATGTCCTACCGAGACCTGAGGTCGTCTGGCGCCTCTCGTGAGCTAAGGCCAATGGCGTGACGTAACTCGAGTAAAGCGACTACGCGCCAGGGTGCATACGTGCTCTCGCATGCGAGTCATTCACGCGCTCGCGTCGAAGAAGCGGCGAGGCTTGACTTGGTTGCCTGTGCAGCATAACGACTGAGTAACGTAACTGATGCGACAGATCATCTAGAGAACGGAGGTATATCGTACGACCGAGCATTCCTACGCTCAGTGAAGTGCGGAAGCTCGAGTTTCCCGGCGCCTTGCTGTCGTAGCGCGATGGGCAGCGCTCAGGAGTTCGCGCGATATGACGACCCTGGGAATGCCGTCGTTGCGTACTGCTACCAGAGCGCGAGTAGCATCCGCGCTCGAGGAGGCTAGAGCGGTATACTCGCGCCACGCAAAACCGTGGCAGCGTAGCGATGAAGATAAGTGCGAGTCACGCGAGGAAGTGTGATTATCCCGTTAGTGCTCGGTACACCACCACTTGAGCAATCCGACCGCCTGCTCACAAGCTGCGTACAGTCAGGCGGAGAAGTGGCGAAGCAGATCTTATCTCTATCCCGGAACTGCGAGTTCCGCGATCCGATATGGCATAAGATATATTACCCTGTATAGCACCACGGGCGGAGCCGCGAGTCCTAGCGCGGTAGAGCACGTCACTCTCTGATTCCGGCAGGCGTCATGGTGAGTCCAAGCGCGGATGCGCATAGCGATGTGTTCAGCATGACTAACGGTCTAGAGTGAGCACGCGCGCCGGCGCGTGCCGAGTATGACTTGAACCCGCTCTAAGACAGGATGTGCGCGATGCGCACGCTCCCCGATGGACTACTATTATGCTATCGCGAACTTACTACGAATGACCTATACATTAGAGTTAACGCAAATCGGTCACCCTGCGCACAGAAGCGGCCGACCGAGAGGATCAAGCGTCTCCTGCAGCGCGCGCGATGCTCTGGTCAGCCGAGAGGAGTGACCTGAGTAGAACAGATTGAGTCACTACGCCGGTATCATCGGATCGCGCGCGAGCACGCGTCATATGCGTCAGCAGTTGGAGAAGCGCCGCGAGAGCGCACAATTGCTGTGCGCAACGGTCCACGTGTGGAGACGGTATATGCTGCGTAGACACGCCTGTGGATAAGCGAGAGTGGGAGGGCGTCACTTCCTGACAAGGCAGACTGATTCATGAGAAGACGCAGGCTGGCCGAGTACGAGGCAGAGAGCTACCGTATTCGGTATAGACGACAGATCGAAGACTCAACTCGTCTGCTCGGTTCTGCTGCATAGTAGGTAGGCTACGGCGACCGGTTCGCATTATTATAACGCGAATTTGATGGGCAGTCTACGATACTGGTATGTGATGAAAAGCGATGCGTCTGACTCTGCACGTGTCGTAATACACGCGAAGTATTGATAGATCTAGCCGGGCCTTGAGGTGTGTAGGCGCACCACGTCTTTGTCCTGTTCGTTGCTTAGAGGGCCGCTCCTGGCCGAGTAGGAAGCGCAATCGATGAACACTACTTTCTCAACAGTACCGCAGCTGTGGAGCTTGAGTATGTCTTAGTGCTCTGATGGCGGAGCATGCCTCATCAAACCTGCCTGTTATGAATCGTGGTGCGAAGCACCAGAGAATCCGCCACACATCGAGCGGGTGAGAAGTCGAGTTTATATAGAGCAGTAGAGCATAGACTCACCAGTGTCAACGAGCTATGAACATCCCTAGAGATCAGAAATTCTCGGACTGATCTCTTAGAAGTCACACTCGGAGCGGTATCCTCCAGTCACACCTCAGCCTTCCCATGATGGAGGGTTGAGCAACTGAGTGCGCGTGCCTGGCGCAGGACTACCGATCACCAGACCACATCAGGAGGCGTGAAGGTGCGGAGTGGTAATTTCCGCAGCACGGTACTTGTTAAAAGCGACGGCGGTTGCATGTGCTCAATGGCCGGGTTAGTTTTTAGGCCCCCCTTTTTCCGCTTTCGAAAGGGGGGGATTTTGAAGGGATTCTTATAGGAGGGGGCCGGGCCCCGTTAGTCTCCTATTGGTTGGTGCCCTAACATCTGGCCGACCCATTATTCCGTTGGCGACCGATTGATCGTTTTGTGTGGAGGGGGGTTTTGTACTCCGTTGGCAGCTCTTAGCGCATGCTTACCAGAGGAGGTTGCGGAGAGTTAGATTTATCTTGCATAGAATCCGGCCGAATCATACTCCTTTGGTCCGGCATAATATGGCGATACTTTTGGTGGTGAGGGCTGTTCCTAGACTGAAAATGTTCTTTAGCCGAGACTTTCCATATGTTTTACGACTATTGTACACTTTGAGAACGCGGCAACGGAGAAAGGGCAAGTAGAGCGGATGGGACAGGCGTTAATAGTCCAGCGCGCAATGCACGGGTTCCTCCGTCTGCGTTGCAGGGCAGTAGCTCCGTTTGTTCGAGTCGGTTGTTTGCCGGGTGGCATTATTCTTAACCTTTCGGGCACGAAGGGTAGCAACTTTGAAGAGGGAGCATAGTCAAGGGGGTATACGTGCGCACAGTGATAGTAAATACCGAGATCAGAGCGAGAAGAGCAATCAAATATAAAAGGAGTCCTAGGCCTTTTCTTCGCATCATAACTTCAAAGAAATTTTTCTTTTCCTCTTTAATGAAGAACAGTCACTTAAGTGACATTTATCAGTCTAATCACGCAAATAACAATTCCTCGAAGACACTCACTAAGACTTTCTTTTCAAATACATAAATGATATAGTAAGCGAATCCACAGAGAGATAGAATTAGCGTTTTGCCGAAAAGACGCGGTGCATAATACCCTTGCTCCAGAGGACCTGAGCAGGAGTGTGTCTGAGGAAACCTTAACCCCCCAGGAAAAAGTAGGGTGGGTGGCCAAGGGCGGGGGGGGGCGGGGACTTGAGGTACCACTTCCTATTTCCAATGGTCTTAAACGTCTATCGCACGCTTCGGGATTCAGACTGCGCTTGTACCAAGAGGCTGGAGTAATAGTACGGTCTACTGGCCCTGCAAAAAGCAGGGTTAGCCGGGTATTGGAGCGGATTAGCCGGGCCAATTACGTTGCTAAGAGTTGCAGTCTGGAAACCAAACCGGTGCTAAGGAAAAGCGTGGGTACTAAGCGTAGTGTACCAATCAAATGAAAATGTTGTCATGAAGATGCATAATTAGTCGCAACTTGATAACACACACCGTAAAGAGAAATCAAGACAATGATAACATAGAGCGAAAAAGAGAAAGAAGTACGCCGACGATATAATAACATAATGATGAAAAGTGGAAATGAAACAAGTAAAGGAGAGTTTAATGGAAAAGAGAACAACAAGGAATAACAAAAGAAATAAAAAACAAGGAAATAAGCTTAAAAGGAGTCAGGAAGAGAAAACGCTATGAGATAGACAAAAGGAAGAGACAGAATCGAGAGAAAAAACTAAGGGAGAAGAGATGAAATAACAATGACATAATACAGAAGACATATTGAATGATAGAGAGATCATTTATAATATTGCGAGAGAGAGCCATTAACTAATCCCTTTTCAGACTAGTTAATTTTGTCTTAACGTACGCGAGCTATTCCTTAACCCCATACTATCCTTACCCCGTACTATATTTTTGCTTTCCAGACTGTATTCTTAACCCATACATTTGCTAGCGCGGGGTGGGTTAAGAAAAATTCAATGATATTTCACACTGGGTATTCCTTAACCCCAACTATTTGCTGGATCATGAATATCAATGATTCTCACTCTCTATCCTTTATGTTCTTCATTGTTTTCATCTTCTCCTTATGTTATTCTAGTGTTTCTATCTCCTTTGTATCTGTTGTTTTTCTCTTTTTCTTATGTTTATCCTTGTTTTTTTTTCCTTATGTTATCATTATTTTATCTCTAATTTTTTCTATGTTATTCATTGTTTTGCTATCTTTCCTTATGTAATTCATTATTGATCTCTCTTTCATTATTATTCATTGTTTCCTCTTTCCTTATGTTATTCTTGTTTTTGCCTTTTCCTTTGTTTAGATTGTTTTTCTCTTTCCTTATGTTAATTCAATTTTTAATTTCATTGCCTTCCTCTTTCCCCTATGTTATTCTTGTTTCTTCATCTTTCCTCATGTTTATTTCATTGTTTTATCACTTTTCTTATGTTATTGCATTGCTTTCTCTGTTTCTTTATGTTATCATGTTTTTCTCTTTTCCCTTATGTTATTCATTGTCATTTCCTTTTCCTTATTAAGTGTATTACTGGTCGTTTCATTTTAACTTATTATCCATATGTTTTTCTCTTTCTTTATGTATTCATTGTTTTCTCCTCTTTTTCCTGTTACTTCATTGTGTATTTCTCTTTTCCTTGATTGTATTCATGGGTCCGGTCTTCTTTTTCTTTATGTCTATTCAATTGTTTTTCCTCTTTCCTTATGTTTTCATCTGTTTTTCCTCTATATTTGTGTTATCAAGTTAACGATAGTAGCATATTCATGAATCACATTTCATTGATTGGCTATTAATGCTTAGCCCGCTTTCCTTAGCATGGTTTGTTTCAGACTGCAACTCTTAGCAGCCGAATTGCCCGGCTAACACCGTGCGAATACCCGGCTAACTCCTGCTTTTAGCAGGGCCAAAGATAGTACCGATACTATTTACCGCTGCTAGCCTACTTTGGTAACCGGATTCGACGGCAGTCTGAAACGAAAGCGGCTAAGCTTAACCCAGGAAATAGGTGTAAAGGGCCCCCCCTAGCCTACCTATTTCCTGGGTTAAGGATTTTAACTGCAGTCTGAAAAGCAATAAGTAGTCTGGGTTAAGAAGACCCAGGTGAAAAGCATTGGAATTTCTTCAAACCTGGCTAATCAATAGTATGGGGCGGCTAAGAAATCATGTCTGAAAGCGAAAACAAGATGAATACGCGGGTTAAGGAATGAGTATGGGTAAGGATAGTACGGGGTAAGAAATAGTCAGTCACTGACATGAGGTATTTGGGAGAGTAGTTAGAAAATGTGCACCAAGATGATGTCAATTATCACTTTATTCAAGAAGAATATTTTTATATACTGAGCGGATAACGGTTAGAGTCATCTGAGGATTTATATTTCCTTTCAGCAGGACCATAGGGGCAGAAGTGAGTAATGGGTTGACCTCTAAGGTAGGGAAACCCCACTTGACCTTATCTGGAAAGCTATAACAGGTAGAATGGACTGTCTATAATAAACTAGAACGGAGGCGTCAGAATAATTCAGAGCGAACACTGCGCAAGGGACTGTAACAGGCACCTGGTTATGGACAAGGTTGCTCTACACTTTGGGTGTAGGGTTAGTGCGGCAACTGAACTTTTCAACCACCAAGTAATACTTGCGGACGAAGTATAAGCTTCTGAAATATGCGAGCGAAAGCCAAACTTAAACTATTTCGTACAGGTTTTCCGCACAAAAATTCCGGCAACATAATCCGATCCAATATTATAAACACAGAAAAAAAGAGAAATATATGCATGCATGGCATCCCGTTAATGCATTCGTTTTAAGGAATCACCCGCACAACGATATTGTAAAAGCTGGCAGAATCACTGAGCTACCATGTATCATCGAGTAGATGGGTATAATGGGGAAGAGTATGATTTAAGTGATAGCCGTCGTCACTCAGCGTCTACGCAAAAATTATGAGCAGCGAGTTTCACTAATTACAGTCTATATCACACTATATCAGAATATATTAAATGGACAAGTGTGCAGGTACAAAAGCAATAATCTAACTGAGTCACTAAATTGCCACGCCGTATAGGAGCGCCCGTGGGCGGGGTATGCACGGAGACCGGGGACATTCAGAGTCTGGAGAGAGCTCACACACAGGTAATGTTAATTATTCCATTATTGCTAAAAGCAAAAAAAGATAAAGACCAAAACCAAAGAATGGTTAATATGTAACTGAAGAAGCTCCGACGTTCTACCGTATGTATCATGGTGTCTTCGTTTGATACGTTGAGTATCCATCCTCGCTAAGGATCAAGTTAATGCAAGAATACAGATCAATAAGAATGGTTAGGCTAGCGCATGTCACGGCTGTTTCAGAAGCATCTTCAGGTTGATGAGGGTTCTATATAGGAAGTAGCGGTCTTCTAGATCCTGTAAATTGACATCGCTTCGGTATGGATGACGTCACAGCGGGGACTCTTTAAATAAGAGATACTACGCTATAAACCATTAGAGTGGCACGTCGATTAGGAGATGACGACCAATGTGCGGGAAGTAGCGTGTGAGATGAGAGGACGGTCTGGTAGGCTAAAGAGATGAGTCGAGTCTCTCTTAGTGTACAGCATTTTGCTCAGACGTAATGACTCGAAAATGTGGAGATAGGATAGCACTATCACACGGACTGCTACTCTGCGCTGCTCGTAATCATAAGGACTCGAAAAGCACGGAGCACTGAGGGTCACGCCCACGCGACTGGAGATGTCTACATATCCATTCTGGTTGAGTATATCTCTCATCGTTTTGTCTGGTAATGGTCGCCTAGAGGCAGATGAAGTTTATAGCGGTACGGTGTGATTCCGACGCACTATGACAGAGTGACACTCGTCTGTCAGCCGATCGCTTAGAGTCTCTAGTACTGAGTTTCACTCATTGAACATAATCAGCGCAGGGCGAGCTCCGAGCGTAGCCAGCGAGATCATATGATATATAGGAGTCGTGGTTCTGTACGTCTCAGTCTAGACGATAGCAGATTCGGCGCCCGAGGCGGAGTGGTTCAGTAGGAGTATACGGGCGTCTTTCAGAGATCACTAGGTCGAGAGACCGAACTTGCCAGTTTTGTTGCTCAGTCCGACATGTGTGAGATATGATATACCAGGGATCTAACAGAGAGTGTATCTGACTCTAGCCGTTATGAGGAGCGAGCCACATTATATCTCTACCGAGTCGAGGACGAGTCTCGAACTCACATGCGTATCTCTGGCTCACGAGCGTGCAGCCAGAGATTTTGACAGATCCCAGCATATTGCGCGCCGCGAGAGTTGTATAAGTTCGTAGGTAGCATAGTCTGTGTGATTCATTCATGAGTATGACGGATCCTTGAGGTGCAAGATGGGAACACGATCACCGTATATATGAGCATCTAGCAGCGCGAGAGGCGTCTGATATCTTCATCTCGGACGCGCACCTCTAATCACGAGAGTCGAGGCTAGAGGAATGCGGAGTGATCTATGGAATATGGGTGCGTTCATTAGAGTGCAGAAGTTGGAACCCTGGCTGAGCCAGGGTGGTGCGTAGAGTCTATGTACTAGTATGCGAGAGCCAACACTAGCGACGTGCAGCGAGTCCGATAACATGTTGCAGAGAGTAGCACCAGAGAGGCGCAGGTCGACAGCTTCATACACTAGACTGATTTTCATTATTTCGCGTACCAAGCATTAGTGGCTGCTACGATCTCGAGCTGGTAGGCAGAGGTCGGTGTGTCTTTCAGTGAGAGAGCGTGCTTCCTCGCATCAGCGCCGAGCTAGACACTTTCGTAGTTCTACTCAGAGCCCAGTTATCTCTATGAGAGGCTATCTACTCAGCGCGGTGCGCAGACTCAGGCAGGGAGCATGAAGTATACTATCTGTGCACGCTCGCGACTCTGCCGATGTTCACGGTCAGTGCGAGCTTAGCACACACAGAGACGCGAGTAGAGCAAAGGTTCATGCTGCAGCGACCTATGACAGGTCGGGACAGAACACATATCTCTACGTGTGGCTCGTAGAGTTATATAGTAGCCGCACTACCACCACGCGACTATGAGTCATGCAGGGCGCGATCATCGAGGATGCTGCATGAGACATGGCGTACCTGCTAAAGCTCCTTATTTCACGCCTCTTATCGACGATTATAGCTGAGCTGAGAGTCACTTATAAGCCACCGCATAGTCTACCATATGCTAAGGTCGAGAGTTACAGGACTTGACATCACGATTATTCAGAGAGATGCAGTGTCGTACTCAGGCTACCGTATTCTCGACTCAGACTATAGTTAACTGCGTCTGCACCCTAGTGTACGGCTATCGTATTATATCTATGCTATCGCGTCTATTCGATCCAGTAGACTACGAGGAGACATCAGGCGCGAGCGCAGAGGAGAGCGTCTGCGTAGTATCGTAATCCACTCATGATGATCAGTAATATCTGAGAGACCTCGATGAGCCTGACTATTCATAGTACCAAATCAGTGCGATGTATGATGTATAGTGCGCGCGAGCACATGTAGGTGTAGGAGCTCTATAGAGGTTGATATTTATTAGAGGTCAGCAAGAGGAGCTACGGTCATGCGAGAGAGCACGATGACGCTGACCACGCGAGGGAACAGGAGCGGGATCGTATAGTGTAAGACTAGGCCCTATCTGTAGATCACGAGGATGTAGCTGAAATAGGACGCACTATAGGACTGTGAGAGTTAGTAGGCAGTCGTGAGATCGCCTACTACTCGACGATCTAGCGTTAGTAGAGAGAGACATATATCATAACTACATAACGAAAAAAAAAAGAAGCGGATAATATAGTCTTATTTTCGGCCTCTACTACTCAGCGGAGCGAGTTAGAGCGTAGAGAGTACTGATGAGCGATTGTGCACTTACAGTAGCGATCTTGTAGCAGAAAGCAGCAGAGCTCATAGACTCACTGTTACGCAGCGCGAGTGTAGCTGTAGAGCATGTGCGCACTTAGCGCTGAATGTATGTGTATGACATCTCTCAGATCGCGGCGAGCCTATCAGAGGATATGCAATATGGAGCGCAACGGATATGACTCGCTGATTTGCGAGCTACGAGGGAGAGCTAGCGCAGTGCACGTATGTATCACTCTAGGGCTGTCTATGCAGTCAGGCTCGCGTGTCCGTGAGCACGTGCGAGTTATGTCAGCTCGCAGTATCTCGATCAGGGAATCCATCGCTCAGTCACAGATGCGTACTATCCATCTAGTTATGCTATCGGCATGGAGCATGACGGTGATCATTCATATTCATATAGCAGAGTAGGCTCTGTCATACACTGAGCAGCACAGTAGAGCAGCTGCGTGGACTCCATATCTATTAAGAGCCTCGACGACGAGCCACCGCGATACTATACGCGGCTGCAAGAGCGTCAGAGATATTCCGCAGCTGCGTGGAGTATCTGCCGTAGGACACGTCGTCGGACGCGTCAGTTCGACAATTATGTGTGCTTTGAGGTACTGCGCCAGGATATTCTAGCTGTGCGCGATACTACACTACGGGCTATACTAGAAGAGATCACCACATGACTATGAGCACAGTGACGAGCTTATACTACTGCGTGCGTCACGCTCTATGTCTATATCGTTGGCATCGCTCGCTGCGGAGCTATGGAGAGAGAGCAGACGCGCGAGCGACGATAGCCTCATGACAGATGAGGTACACCTGTTATACGTCCCTTCTATCTTGATAGCGAGTGAGACAGTGAGGAGCGATAGGCTCCATAAAGTCACAGTATGTGTGGGTGTCGCGATAGACGCCTGCGTATGTACTATTAGAGCACGCGACATATATCGAGTTATCTCAGCGCATATAGCTGAGCATATCGTACGTGGATCGGGAGCATAATACGCAGTATGTGCACAGTCGCACCGTCGATACGCGATACGAGCGAGAGATGAGAGCACCACAGCACGATAGACCAGGTATCTCTATACGAGGATTTGCCGTGAGTCTATAATAGAGATCACCAGTATGAGACGAGAGCATACGAGGTGCGCGAGCACGAGAGGGATGTAGAGCGACTCTCAGATCGCATATCTCGTTAGCAGTCATTCGCGCTACCAGATACCGTCTAGCCTCGCCAGATCATTCTAAGATGATCGTGGATGTCTATATGCGTGATGATATACGCTTGAGGATCTCACGCGCGCAACTACTACGAGCTCAGGTCGAGAGCAGGCGACTAGCATGTCTGAGGACAGAGGTATTCGATAGTGTAGCAGCCACGATGCTTGTCGTGCTAACAGCGATCTGATGGCGTCCGATAGACTCCATAGCGAGGCTGAGGGCCAACTACGCTACTAGTCGTCAGGAGTCAGACGCTGGCTTCAGATCTATAGTAAGTCACACTGCGAGTGCGAATAGCCGCATACGCGAGTGTAGACAGACGAGGAGTACTATATAAGAGACGAGTGAGCACGAGTCATATACTAGTTTCGCAGTGTATCTGTGCAGTGCAGTTGTGCGCGCTACGTACACGATCAGATGCGACTTAGAGAGATGCTACATGGATGGTGCTCTTATGAGAGTAGCGTGCGTCGCAGAGCGCTATAGGCTGAGACATCGATATGTGATACGTCATCTCTCGATTCAGATGAGTACTGAGTGACTGAGGAGACTCTGGCGCATATCGTGGAGTATTCTGTGCGTGATATGCTTCAGACTGGTTGAGAGCATCACTCAGCTTAGCGCACTTAATCGAGTCATGCGTATCGCATGAGTCGGTCTGATGACGCGTTGACTGTGGAAGATCATCGCAAACCACGAGCTGAGGAGATGTTCGGCAGATCATCAGCAGCATGTCGACTACGATGTATGAGATCAGCGGCGAGTGCGATATTAAGAGAGCTGGCAGTGCGCGGGATCGCATACATCTTAGACGTGATAGCATGCTCAATGACGCGCGATGACGATGCGAGAGTATTGGCTAGCGATCTGAGTACCGACGAGAGCAGCTATAGAGGTTGAGTATGTCTGCTACGCGTCGCTGAGCGTATATACGAGTGAGCTTACGCGCATAGTGGTACGTGAGCCACGATTGTTCAGTCAGTCTTCATCTCTAGCGCGACGCAGCGCTACCTTCGAGACGTATGTACTCTATACGTACGAGCACGATTAGGATATAGACAGACGAGTGGCAGTATGCGCGCAGATACAAGCGCACGTGCGAGGATACGCGTATGTATGCGCCTGTATATCTACTAGAGGAGTATCAGCGGAGTGTCGTGGACTCTAGGCGAGCGGATCGCGATCCAGATATTTACATACATGCAGTACTACCGCGTGAGTGCGGCTGCAGTTATAGATTATGACAATAGACCCATAGGATAAGCCATTTTAAAACAGCACACGAGAAAGATGGAAGGAAGAGCAAGCCTAAGATGACCATGGTGATAACAACTTAGACAGTCCATAGTGTTGTTGTTTTTGCTAATCCGCCATCTATGGGGATGGTTCCAGCCACTATATCATTGATTAGCCGCCACTATATTATTAAGCGTCAACTCAGCGTGTGCGCGATGGCTATACTATTACGTTGAGACTTCCACTCAGCAGCGTAGAGAGCTATAGTGCTTCGCTGTCGAGCCGTCTGCGCGAGAGCAACGAGCACGCGCGCATCCGCTGGCAGACGTCATCAGCACCTGCGCTGTAGAGCACGCCATATCTCAGAGCGTATCTGGGGAGTATCTTCTGCTGACTTAGCGGATCTGCAGGTGCGAATTCGCGACACGTCAGAGATACATCGTAGACAGCGCTGGCATGATATATGTGTCATCAGAGCGAGTCAAGCGAGTCATAGACTATAGATGAGGTGAGTCGGTGAGACCAGAGTCGAAGGATGAGAGCATGAGTACTAGAGTGCTCGCAGAGGTCATCATCCATGGAGAGCATGCGGCTGCTCGTATACACGATGTAAGGATAGTAACGCAGGTCGTATAGAGAGACGAAGACGAGCATACCTGCTGATAAGACTGACGACGTGATGCGCACGCGTGACTGTATGCATCTATATACTGCAGAGAGTACCAGCAGTAGAGCAGTGAACGATACGGGAGGTATTACACTTAGAGTACGAGCATCGCAGACGAGACGAGAAGCCATCATAGAGATAAGCACGTGAGCGCTATGCAAGAGCGCGTAGCCGACCTATAGCAGATTGCCATCATTATCTGCGAGATAGCGAGAGTACGCGAGCGAGCGAGGCGGTGCTGCGCGCGAGAGTATATCTGTGCGTTCCCACAGCCGCGGATCAGCTGCGCGCGCGTCTAGCACCATACAGACGCGAGTAGCACTCCACGTCAGAATCTGCTCGGGTGAGCACTGTATGGCGTGCACTTTATCACGCTAGGAGTTTGATGTGCGCGTAGTGTTTCGATAGTCTAGTGATGTCTGCGATATTATCGAGGTCTCGCGCCGCGTGTGTCTACGAGAGCATCGGAGCGCCACCGGACATATGTTATCAGTCCACTTACCACCTGAACTATACGAGAGCTATGCGTCTTGAGACGCTGCGAGCGACTAGGACGAGTCGACTGGAGATCGATCACGCTCGGACATTGTGTGATGCGCTGCTGCGCATCAGAGCTATCTAGAGCCGTGCACAGAGTACTCTGCGAGTGTCGGCGGAGTCCATATTCACATGCTCCGTCTACGTCGCGGGTATCTACATCGCGAGAGTCAGTCTCGCGAGTCACTACCTATTCGTATCTCATACTATGATAGTCAGTTGCGCGTGCGCGAAGCTGCATATCTCAGACGAGCTAACATATACTATCTACAGCGACTCGAGAGCATAGGAATCGTACTAGTAGAGCTGATTGAGTGCGAGAACGGATAGGTATGCTGAGTACTACGAGCGTCGGTCAGATTCGAGTCTATCCTGTAAACACGTCTGCGAAGAGTATTGAAGGGCGGGTGTGTGATGCGCGCACGGCACGCAGAGATATACGCGAGTCTATACTCAGATTACGACTCAGACGTGCAGCGCAGATCGCGTGAGAATCGCGAGCTGCGAGGGAGAGAGCACGGCAGTCGAGCTACAATAGGTATGACGAGCGAGACACAGCTCCTACGAAGCTGTCGTGTGTGAGAGGTCGCTGACAGAGACAGAGCAGACATGATCTGCAGACTATCGAGAGTGACTGCGCGTGTAGAGGTCGCGGAGAGTCGAGATTATGTACGTGAGTAGAGTTGTCACTCACGTTACTAGTATCGAGAGGTACGTATGTTCGAGAGCTGATATGAGAGCGCGCGTAGGACGATGCGTCAGACATTGCTCACGCTGCTCTTTGTGCTGGCTGCTATCCGTATCTGGACGTACTAGTGAGTACGTATCGAAGCGAGCTATAGCCAGCTGAGAGCGAGATGACTGCACGCATAGGGAGATATGTCGATACGGGTCGGTCACTCGACTGAGCGCCGCTCTGACGACGCGTATCGTAGCGATGCGCGCTTATGAGAGTTATATGATGTATATTATGCTCATGCGGTCACGATCTTATCGCTACGTCGTGACCTGTATCATACACGCACTGGATACGCGTGATGCGTGATGTCAGTCGTTCATATGGGAGCATATAAGCGAGTCTATCTGACAGCACTGGTTCTCGCGGAGAGTACATAGCATCAGGGTGCTACTAGAGCTCGCGCCAGTAGATCACTCTACACACCGCTCTCTGCACTTCGGAGTATTGTACGACTGACGATACATGTGCGTTCTCGACACGCGATAGCGAGAATCAGCGGACGAGGCTCAGGAGCGACAGCTCAAGAGTGTTACGTGGACTCGGCTTGTACTATGCAGCAGCTCTCGATCATATAGCTAGCGAGCAAGAGCTCGAGTGGATTTGCATATGACGCAGTCGTGCTTAGACAGACATGCGGCTGGTACGTGGAGAGACATAGTGTATCTGATATATATTGCATGCCGAGCTATACCTGCGTGAGAGTCTCGTACGCGGATCAGATCGATGAGAGTATATGCAGAGCGGCTATCCACCGATATGCAGTTCATACGAGCGAGCGTCTTGCGTGTAGTGCCACGATGAGGCAGATAGAGGATACTGAGAGCGACCTGACATCTATCGTAGCAGCGAGATCGCGCTTTGTCGGTTGATCTAGAGTCGATGCGTGTGTTACGTCTGTTCGTATCAGCTGCATAGTGCGCAGGGCGCACTGACTTCGTCAGCGTCAGAACGCGCAGTAGCTCACCGGAGCCTCGGACTCGAGCTGATCTTCGGATATCGCAGCGTACTACTGCGGCATGTATGAGACGCCACGGTATGCTCGTAGAGAGCGAGCGAGACTCGCTGTACGACGGCGCTCCATCACGTCAGATCTCACGCCGAGCCTGCGCGTGGTGCGATCTAGTACGAGCTGTGATCACGCAGAAGAGCACTACTCAGCGAGTGCACATGTGAATCGACACGACACTGATGGATTATTCTCTCGCAGTAATCTCTATGTACTCGAGAGACGTGGGCTGCACTCAGTCTGAGCGTGCGTAGGATAGTCAGCTCACTATGTCGATGTCTGCGTCTGCTAGCGAGCGCGGGCTGCACCAGCGATGCATAGATGCACACGAGACTCACGAGTTATGGATCTCTCATGTCGAGAGCGGATCGCACTGACTGAATGGCGTAGCTAGACGCGCGTATAGCATGCATGCGATTACATCTATAGAGATAGCCCGAGAGAGCGCGAGCGATCTGCATAGGATCTGAGGAGGATTGAGAGAGAGACTCAGTACTTAGAGACGCCCACTGAGCTTCTCTGTATAGCTGTTCATTGTTACTTTGCATCAGTCTACTACGTCTGAGTGTCAGTATATTTCAGTGGTCGCGTACAATGCGTATAGCGTGTACTGATGAAAGTACTGATCGCGTCTGCACGCGGAGCTCGAGTCGCAGCACAGTCTTTGCTATCGACAGCCATGAGAGCATCGAGACAATACGATGTATCATCTTATTGCGTCGGTCGTAGCGAGGGCGCTGCGGCGTGAGACGGGGAGTTCACAGACTAGAACTCGACATGCGGATCCATCGCGGAGAGCTGTCAGATATGTCACGAGCACTTGTCACGGTGAGACGAGTCTGACTGTAGGACGTCTATGTATACTCAAAAGCACAGGGAGAGTATTATCACGTGTTGCTAGACTCTTAGTAGCAGCTATCTAGAGGATGCTACGATTACTAGGAGCGTTGCTCATATGTCGCGAGATTCAGAGGGTTCGCTGTAGCTACCGTCACGCATACAGCAGAGTGCTATGATCGGAGACTAGCATGGATCGTTTATGAGATCCTATATCACACCTTAGAGCAGTCAGGCGAGTCACCACGATACTGTGACCTATTCCTAGCTAATGAGAGCGATGTAGGCAGCACCTGTATTGCGATTTGACATCTTGTGCTCTCCTGTAGTCCTGGGATTGCTACTGATCCGCAGACTACTCGAGTCGGACGACATGGGTAGAATAGCGTATTCGACGTCGTGGACTGAGCATAGCATCTGAGTTAGATCATTATACACTGCTGACTGGTTTTCATAGCGTACTCGATACGAGAGGACTCTAACAGTTATTCGCGAGCATATGGTCCTGCCGATATCTCGACGACGTGATGTTGACTGGACATAAAGCTGCTCTTGACGTGGGCTCTCATCGCGATCTGCACTGAGCTGGACCGTGTCGTTCGACGAGTCAACTAGTGTTTCGAGCAGAGACATCTAGGGTCGACTATGTTATCTAGGATCTAACAGTGCCTACATCACGTGAGGCTAGCTATACTGGACATCTACGCGTGAGCGCGTATCACTAGTTAGGTATGACTATATGGCAGACTGCGCAGTCTATTCTTGATGCCAGGTGCAGCCGTCTACGGTCTACGCATCTCGCGCACAGTGCATTGCGTATCTCGCTCGCACTTCTAGACTGAGTGGGTCCGGTGCAGCTGACTCTCAATTGTAGTTATAGCGCATAGGAGAATCGAAGTATGCCAGCAATAGAGTGGCGTTTGCGACTCTGCGCGAACATACCGAGCACGCGCAGACGTTCTAGCAGCTAGTCTAGTCTGTCTACACTGCGACTTAGGTCACGACAGAGAACAGGTACGTGTATCTATGCATATTATAGTAGCGAGCGGATCATGCGTTGCTGCGAGCGTAGCACTTTCTGTGAGAACGAGAGAGTCACCATTAGGGAGTATTTATCGACTCTAGGACGGACTCAGACTAGAGCGAGCGATAAGACGCGAGACGTATACTTAGTTCATCTAATCGAGTATGAGAGAAGAGACAGCCATCGATTCACCTATTAAGCTCTCAGTCACGCATATCACTGAGCACTATGCAGATGCATTACAGAAGAGCTTAGCTATCTCTGACGCGTCTTGCGATTCGTCGCGGCGCCCAGACTGCCGCGAGGTGCGGTCACGTTAGGTTTAGTCTGAGTGGCCTCACTGTTTAGTGCAGTCATCCAGCTATCTCTAGTCATCATATACTGCGAGCGATACGTCAGTAACGATGTCGCTCTATACGACGTGCGATCGTTCTAGCACGGTAGGCAGATGAGAGCTCGCGCGAGATAGTCGAGGATCACAGGCGTGCACTATTCGCGGGATATACACTTAGAGAGTATATTGTAAAGAAACGTGACGAATACTAGTATATTCAGTGACGGCACTAATGATAGATGATAAAATAAATAGAAATGCAGAGGCTCGTCGATGGGACTGCGCGAGAAGGATTATCTGTGAGTCTAGCGAGACTCCTATTATTGTAGGTATATTGCGATCTGATATATCGTATGAGCAGCGTGCGATGGTGCCTCGTAGAGTAGGTCACGCATAGTAGAGGTAAGATATAGACTCGAGAGCCAGTCTACCTTGGATTCCACGGAGCTGACACATCATGATCTGCCGAGAGCGAGTAGGACGGGCGGGCCAGTGATGCAGCGGTAACAGCGTGGCGCGTATTATCAGCAGCTAGTAGTCATACGTCTGCTCTCACTCGTCGGAGACCGGAGGAGTAGTATCTGCGAAGCGTCAGTCATGACGGCTGTACAGTGTGTGCTAGCAGCACCGCGCTCTCTATACGCGTGCAGCTCTGTCTGCGAGGATGAGTAGAGAGCATTAGCTGATAGATCCTAGTCGTAGTGCCGTCTATCACAACAGTTGACCGATCACGAGCAGATGCTCATCGGTAAGCCAACACTCATACATCATCGGGCGCGTGGTCGGATCAAAAGTTACAGTCTGCGAGAGAATGTTCTTTTGTATCTTTTGTTCAGATCCGCGGTCGGGACAGTAGTTTGGTATTGCCTCAAACTGAGAATGATAGAAGACGAACATAGAGAACCGAAGTCATAACGTCCGATCCCCATCCGGAGTACTTTCAGTGAGCATGCGACATGTTCATGTACCGCAGGCTAATGTTCTCTTTGCCGAGTACGTTCCGCGCTCACGAGGTTCTTATGATTGCCTGAACTGACAGCTGTCGTTGGAGTAGGAGGCGAGCATGCAGGTACTCCACGGCCGTATGGATACTGTGGCTGTGTACGGGCTGGTGACGAAATGATTGCTAGATTTGCGCAGTGCTTTGAGAGTGGAAGAGACGGGACTGGCGTTCAGCACAGCTCGAGCGATTCTGCAGAGATCTTAACAATTGCGTGACAATGTTCACACAACACGAGCAGTGTTGGACTTGACTCAAAGATGCTCTTGAAATTGATTTGTATTTTGCATCAATAGTAGACGTAGCTCGCAGAGCATGGCACTATATGAAAGACAACCAGTTTCTTCCGAAAAAGATATAACCGATGCGCTCTAGAGCGGAGATATGAGCTTTACTTGGGCGCATAGGATATCAAGAAAATGTAACTTTCTTCCATGCGATGACAGTTCTTAATACTGGACCCACGGATACACTTATACTGTAAGCGCTGTGATCCAACAAATTTTAAAGCCAATTTAGGCTCCTTTTTTGTTCAAGTTTTTTACTTCTGCATCAGAATTTGTGAGAAATTTAAGGGATACTGATTGTGCAGGTTGTATGAGCTCAGCATGGATGCAAGTGATCTGGCGGCATTGTCAGAAGCATGTGGGACGTGACTTTGGTGAGTTGCGTAGGTTTGTGCAACTCTGGTGTAAGGAGTAGTGGATATATGACATCTCGCACTATAGGCCTGCTGACTAGCAGATTATCGCAGGAAGCAAGACAATGCAGGTAGTGACATACGAAAGGAGTCACGAAGAACACTTGTCAGGATTAGTCTCTAAGCGCCTGAAACTCAGCACTCGGTTCCTTATTACCCACACGTGGTGTGTATGTCTGCAAATACGAGTGTGTAAAAGCAAATTATACGGACCAGCAAACTCACGCCGCACAGTACCGTTGATAGCCCTTCATGTGAGTGGGATGATGGTAAAAGGTAATCGTGTCAGCGCAGTCGACCGACGTTGTATAATTTAATGAAGTGATAGTAGGAAAACTAGGTAGACGAGTATCTTTGACCGCCACCACACACGGAGAAGATGCTTCAGTAGGTGGTGAGAGAAACTGTCGACTCTGAGGGACACTGGTAGACAGTAGGAGTACACGCAGTCACTTCACCACTGTGGGTTAACTCCTGCCGACCTGCAGCGTCGAGTAGATGAATGTGTGTACTGATCGCGCGCGCGATCACTCTCTCCGGACATGCGTCGCGGCTACTTGCATGCTGCATTACCGGGCATCAGTGGAGTACTATAGCGCTGGACACGTGTTACTCGAGAATTCGAGTCTCTTATCACTCTTGATTAGCGTCTGGCTGGACCTTGTGAGTGTAGACACGCGCAGTATAGGCAGTTGTCAGCACTGTATGAGCTACTATTTATAGTGCAGTTCGACAGCGGGATGGGGCGGCAGTCATCAATCGTCACACTCGTCGGGTGTGCGTCGACAGGCAGATTCATAACGACGAGGATTACCATTAGTTCTATCCGTGACACTCTAAGCATCATCTATAGACGCCTCTTCAACATTGTGGCCGATCTGGATTTATGTACCTGGATGCGAGCAATAGATGGTGCGCTCTGCTGTCGATACGTGAGCGCGAACTCGAGGTGACATTGATGCAAAAGGATTCGCGAATACAGCAAGAGAAAACATGTACTATTCTTATCTGTGCGTATCTTAGCGCGACTGTGCACGGAGACGAAGCGGGTCACGGCAGTATGTGTATGATTGAGTGGTATCGAGCGGTCCCAGGTCATAGCTCTATTAAACAGCGACACAACTATTGTCTACGACTAAGCCGCTGAGCGACGGTGACGCACGAATATGAGAGGTAGTCATGTCACGGACAGTCACTTGACTATCATTAATTTGGAGTGTTATGCGAGACCATGGAGTAGGATTATACAGTTTTTCGTTTATCTAGGGTGTAGTTGTATGAACATAGATAAAATTTGGAAAGTAGATTCCGCGACATTATAGTGGCGTGAGTATAAGTAAGAGAGGTTGGCGATATCACTTATATAACTGAGTGAGATTGCAGTAACTGAGAGACTTAGACCGCGGAGTATCTAACCGTTCATTATTTGAGAGGTTCTTGCCATGATATGCGATCTGAGGAATCGGATGTAACTATGGAGCGTGAGGACGAGGATAGGATCACAACTGATCTTGCCACGGCGGGATGTAGATTCGTGCGATATACTGAGAAGGGTCATCGCGTCTAGACGAGACAGCTTGAGTAGAGACGTGTGGTTGATGAGCGGAGCTATATACCTTAGAGAGTGTATAGCGTATCGCATGGAGAGGCGTGAGTCGGCGGAACACACCATGAGATCTATCCATGGCGTCAGTACGGCCATGATATTACTTGAAGTTAAAGGGTGATGTATACATCTGCAGACAGAATCTATCGCACTACGCAGCGCTCGATCTGTTAGCGAGACGAGCGCGAGTCACGGTGACATATGATACTTATCATGCTGATTATATAGTAAGCGCGAAGTATCACTTCTCGGTAAGCACGCTCACGTGCACATGTCACGGTTAGGTAATGATATCAGCTCCACATGAGCACGTTGATCGTAGGCGATACGTGCTGAAATATCTGCGTCAGTAGCAGTCGTAGAGAGCCAATAGTTGCGCACAGTGAATGATGTTCATTGATAAAACCTATTATTGAGTCGTATATGATCTGGGTGCGTGGGCAGCATCTTGAATGTAGCCGTGCAAGCCATATTGCGGCTACTGTACGCGTCGGCCAATATATATTGGCACGGCTATGGGTTGACCCTGTCTACATGATATACTTTTGCGCGTGCATGCGACTGGTAGTACGACTTGGATTGGAGACATACGCTTGTTATGACGCGTGAGCTTGATGCGGGCATGTCTAGACATTAGGTAGTGGGCTGCTGCGTTGCGGCACGAGCGAGGTCAGGTGCGAACCTAGGTCCTTACACGACGAAACGTATATATCTGTCGGGTCACTTTGCCTGGCCAGGCAGCACTTACGTCACTATGAGTATCGCGTGTGCGAGAATGGGATAGGTCCTTATAACGTGAACAGTGAGCCTACGATACGATCCAGGGCTATGAGGAGGCAGAGGACGACGAACACTGAGTATAAGGATGGTACGTATGATGTTCTGTGATGTGTTGATACGTTTCCGTACTAGTGTGCGTCTACGGACGGATGCGGACGATGCGGAAAGATGCTTTGTGGCAAACCCATCTGTCTGAAGATAGATCCAAGCACGTGTCCACGATAAGTGAGCCGAGAAGCCACTAGTACTCATGTTATATGCTCAGACATTGGACGCGGTGTCGTATCAGATCATCGACATGAGTTACACGAGCGTTTAGTTGTCCACAACTAAGCATCCTCACCAAAAAAGTGAGTTAGCCACGCGTTTGCCATCACGATCGTGTACAGCGAAGGCTATTCAAGGACAGTGAAGTGACTGGGAATCACTTTCCCACGTGACCCTCCCAGCTTATTATTATAACAGTCCATTCACCACTGTTATATGGCGCCTGTCTCTATATCAGAGTAGGTCAAGTGGGGATTCGTTGACCACCCTACTAGGAGCGACAGATGTCTGTCAAGATGCCCATATCGACTAATTAGGTGCGCTGAGTGTTCACAGCCCGTTGCGATCGCGCCATACGGCGTGCTCGCACTAAGTTAATGAGTTACCGGTTAGACAGCAGATAAGAGTAAGCACATAGCTGCAGTGAATAAAGTATAACGTCTTCGGACTATTCGTCTGCCTGGTGCGAATTCTATATCTCGCCAGCAAGCATACCTCGTTTTCAGAAGACGCATGCTGCATACACCCATCTTCCTGCTAAATATACCCTCCCGCGCGCTAAGATCTTGATCCTATGAGAGACGCACCGGCCACGCGATACACTCTTAGATCCGCCGCGTAGTTAACACTTCGCTGTTCCTCATGGGCAGCCTGACGCGCGCTATATTGATCGTTTTGCTTTGACTCTCAGACGAGTTTGACTAACCTATGATATTGGAATGGTTGGCATTTGAGCCTTAGTCTCAGGTTCAATGAGATTCAATGCCTTTCACACTGGATATGTCCTACCTCGATACTATGATATAAGTATCCGCTTATATACTCAGCCGCAGTTAAAATCCTTAACACCCAGGCAAATGAGGTTACGGTCCAAAGGGAGGAGGGAGAGAGGCGGGCCGAGCTCAGTCACGCCAACGGAGGACCTCAATATTTAGGACAGTCGCCGCCGCCCAGGTGGGTTAATGAGCGTGAGGTCCCATCGCTCGCGTCTCAGATGCGTAGGCGCGTTAGCTCACAGAAAAGCTCAGGGACTAGATCACTGGTTATAATTTATCTACAGTACTCGCGGTTGTTGAACCTTGATCCGTTGGTCCATGCGTGCTAGAGAGAGATCAGGGGTTGAGTCCCTGAGCCGTAATATAGAGCCGGTGGTTAGCCGGGCAAGTTATGCGGGTGCCACTAAGGAGGGTTTGCCAGTGCGTGAAACACCGAATACATGCCGCGCACGATGCTACAGGTGGCAGATCGGCCTCGATAGAGGGTGGCTAAGCACAGTGTATATCAAAGAGCCATATCAAGGAGTATATAGAGTATAGCGAGTGGACCGACGTGCTACAATATAGACATTATGAGTATTGGTGGTGCCACACGCTGAGATCCTTGACTGAGCCAGACACGCCGAATAGTCAGGCTCTCGACAACGAATATAAGACAAGTCTGAAGCTATTGACATACAGGACAGAAGAAAAACAATGAAATCAGGGCACATAAATGGAGAAATGCTAAAATATATCAATCGAACAGCCGTTGAGGTCATAGGGACATATAGTAAAAGAGAAAAAACAATAATTAGCATAAGGAAAAGAGACAAAACATCGAATAACATAGCTGAAAGTGAGATAAAACAATGAATCCACATAGTAAGAGACAAGGAAGAGTGACCATGAATAACTGAATAAGGAAAGACATAAACGGATAGAATCACATTATGACGAAAGTACGCAGATAAGAGCAAGCGAATAAACCATAAAGGAAAAAAGCGAGGAGTAATCCAGCAATGATAACAATAAAAGAATGATAATAGCCACATGAGGAGCATGAAAGAAGTAAAGGCAAATATCGAACGAGTAACTATTATTTGCCATATAGATGAGGGGCAGTATACTAGGGAGAGCTATGAACACATGCAGATCCAATCCAGCCACGAGTGCGCGAGAGAAGACACAGTTCTAAGATTCGGTGCCCAGTGCGGAGACAAGAGCGAGAGAAGGAAGTAACGAGCAGAGGTCCTAAGAGCATCCGGAGACATCAGAGTGAGAGATAGAGCAATCGATCATGAGAGTAGGCAGGTGGACACACGTCGACACGAACAGCGAAGGGAGAGCGAAGCGAGGCTAAATCGTCGCAGAGGGCAGAGAGATCTGTGTGACATGAGACTGAGTCACAGCGAGGTATGGTTCATACGAAACTACATAGTTAGATACTACAAGAGAGGAAGTCGATGAGCTGTTAATGAATGTACGCAGACTAAACATGAATTGTGATATTACCCACAGACGCAACATCTGGAACATACTTGTGATGAGAGCTCATGATACATACATGATGTAGACTCGCAATACTCAGCGAGGCATTCAGATGAAAGAGGATGAGAAGCGCCAGACGTATGTAGCGCGCGACGACGGATGGCAAGTGCGAGTATACTGAGCACGAGACTTTACGATACATACGCACGCAATGTCACTGGAGTCAGCATCGCACGAAGTCCGACACGCGATCTAGCATGATATACAGACTAGGAGATATGCGCTATGCGGAGGCAGAAGCAGAAGTAAAGGAATTGAGGGACCGAGAGGACATACATCGAAGTAGAGCATGAGCTACAGTCAGAGTAGAGGCGGCAATGAATCCAGGCTAAATTAAGATAGGGGACGTGTCAAGGAGATAACCGCCAGAACAGCTGCATGAAAAGTCCTCGCTTAGAGAGGACATGCTCTTGAACGACCCGAGCCGCATCTGCCTTCAAGCAGAGTCAATAGATGCGAGCGGTGAAGAACCAGGAGACGTCAACCACTGAGGTCACGATTCCAATCAGCGAACCATTATACAGTATGTCAGCTGGTTGGAAGGTTCAATGACGGATCTGGGGAGGGTCTTGGTAAGGGATATAGGTAAGGGTGTACTTGTACGCAGGAGCGCGGAGTGGAAGGGAGAGAATAGAGTATGCAAAGGATCAGGAAAAGGGGTATGTACTGGGTCTACGTGAGGCGTATTTATGAGGATATCATCTACACCAGAGAACACTGCTGCGACTGGAGTGATCACACGATCGATCGAAGGTCATCCAGTTGATGACCTTTAGCACTACTGAATGTTGCAGTCCTTGCTGACTCATATTCCTGTGATCGCTAGTGGTGCTGATCGTGTCTTCTCGCTATGCGTCTTTTCTGTGTAATGCACGCAGTATAGCTCTGAGTATTATATCTACTTTATGCAGCGCTGAACGTATTATTCACTGTCGTTTTTGTCGTTTATTTCCGGGCTATATTGGACTTTTACCGTGTGTTCTCTATCTCTTTGTTCCTTGATATGTCTATGAACTCGATATGGTCTCAATCCTTTGTTCATTATTATGGTATTTCGCATGGGGGATAGGGTTCTGTTCCTCTATGTCATCTGTCTGCGCTGCAGTGTGAGTCTTCGATGGTGTTAAATCTCTTTACTTGTGGTCTAGTGTGATCTTGCTTGCAAGGGTATTTACGAAATATAATTTAGCATTAATATACATGACAGCGCGAGCTGGCATGCACATTATGAGGTGAGCCTTATACTTGCAGTAGCCCGCGGCCTTATTTCCGCGTTTTTACTTGTCCACTGCGAGAGTTTTTTGGCAGTCAGATCAGTCGAAAGAAGAGTCGCGCGCGTCTGCTAACTCTTAGCGGACTGGCGTGCATTGACGGTTGGGCCGCGTAAACTGTCCGCGTCGCAAATACCGTCTACGCTAACCAATCGCGCTCTGTGTCTAGGCCGAGCGGCCAGTACTGTGGTTCCACCGTGGAGATAGATGTATGTTGTTCTCGCCCGCGAACGTTTAGTCTGGACTACTTGAGTTAGGAGATGAGGGCACGTATGGTGATCGCGCGAATAATGATCTTCCCATGCTGACGGATGTCGAGGCAATGTCAGCAGTCCTCAGTCGCAGAGGATGTAACACGTGGCTCCTCGCCGTTGTGGCGTGTCTAGCCGGCGTTAACCATTGGGTAAAGGACTGATGGACGGTGACGCATTGTTATATCCTGAATCAGCCCGGGAAGTTGTCTAAGAGCTGTACAGCTCGCCAGGGCAACAGAGACGGGTGGTGAACTGAGAAGCGCGCGCACACCGCCCCCTACCAGCGCCCATTAGACACCCACCCTATATTTAATCTCCTGGGTTCTGACAGCGAATCTAACTGCACGTCTGAAAAGGGAGTTATGAAAGTTACCCCAGAGTACAGCTAACATGGGATTTCGTTCAGGCGCTGAATATCTTACTACTGATGCGGGTGAGCGTATATTATGGTTACTCCGGCGCGGAGATATGGGCGCTACGATAATGCATCGTATTAGTTTTGAAATAGGACTAACCATCTGGGATGCGTGCGTCTTGTCACTTTGCGAAATTTGCGTATCTCGTGGCATGGACCATTCGATAAATTTCACATCACAGGTGAGCTGGAGAACTACGGCGAAGTAACTAGATCATAAGATCTTTCTTTATGACAGTTTGCATCTGCGATATGCGAGGAGGGCTCGAGTCATGATAGGGACCGATTTATATTATGTGCCTTACGATGAGAATGTAAATGACGATTTCTGATATCTAGTGTACGATAAATACACTATAGGGCCTCTTTGCGAGCGCGCGCTATAGATATCGCTTGCGCCCGTCAGTATTCTCATGCTCTTCAAAGTTGCTAATCGTTGGCCAAGGTGAAAGATAAGGAATAGCCACGGTCACAGGACGCACATGGACGTTACCGGCAGAACGAACGACTCGATAAGAGAGGTCCTAGATATGCATCCGACTCGAGCGCATAGACGCGCTGATGACGAACAACGGCACTGACGCAAGCTCCGCTGTAGACGTGTCGCGCGCAAGTGCGAACTATATAAGGCGAGCTATACGCCACATCTCCGAGCACACGGATCCGCTATCGCTCCTCTTTCGGATATCCCGGCTACGTGTGGCTTCGCGGGCACAGCTTGAGGACGGCATCCAGTAGAAAGCAGATATGAAATACCCGGTCGATAAAGAGAATGTACGCGAGGACAACGCTCATCATCCACTCAAATAGTGAAGCGGTCTGCCAAAGATATGCCTTTGGCGAGCGCCCGAAAAGAGAGTTAACGTTCGGGGCGATTCTGATTGCTAACGGGGAGAGATCAAATTGCCTTAAGTACCGCCTGCTGGCGTTGATTAGCCACCGTTCTGAGAGAGCCAGCCGCAAATGCGACACAAGTTGACCGCAGCCAAGACAGAGAGAGTCGTCGGGCCCACGATAAGGGATGGCTATGAGGCAGGTAAAATAGAACGAGCACCCAATAATCTCCCCCTTGCGTAACGGCAGAGACGAGCAACACCAGCACGGTGAGGGAGCTGCGCGATCACTCAGAACTAAGAATCTGCGGCTGGGACCCAATGGTCACCAGAACGCCACTTCGGAGCCTCGCCAGGTTCGACAATAGATGTGCGGGGTACTCAGGTAAGTCGGAATACGTCTGCCGCTGAAGCTAGGGGCCAGGTGTTCAACCAGTGCGTGCAACGCTAGCTACAAAAAAGAGGTTCCACGGCAGGAGGCGCAGTGTGACATCTTAGACTGATCAGTCAGAATACCCACCTGAATTATAACTGGAGCGGCTCTCCTGACTCAGCTCAGAAGCGGGACGAACTTGCGGATTATCGATAAGCCCTTCAGGCTATGATCAATGCAATCCTCGCCAAGCAACACCTCCCAATTCTACCCACGCTACTCGGGACCACAGATGCCGCTGGACTCGGTGCCGTGACAAATCAAGCGAAAGTCCGTCAATGCAAGAAATTCATGATACTACGAATCAGAGGGCGGGAATAGTTTATCATAGCAAGCCTACTCACTCTCTATAGCAGGAGGAGCGGGCGGGACAGGGAAGACCTCCTCACCGGCGCGCAGAGGACGGGTGAGTTCATACTTTTCAAATAGTTGGGGATGTTCCTTAGAGACTCTCACGAGTACGGCTATCAACAGACCTCAGTTAGCGTCTTATACCAACGTTGCCGTAACACTTGGTCCCGGTTTCAGCCAGAGCGGAGTTATGACGATTGTGCGGGTGCTGATGACTTCTATATCTCACTCATCTCTTCTAAGTCGTGATCAGTGACGCGTCAATGCATCAGAGCATAAGCTGGAGTCCTCTGTTGCTCTTACAGTTCGAGTCACCAGCTATCAATGGAGATAGACGCGTGACATATAGTCGGTCGAGTCTGCGCTATATGACGATTTGAGGCAGAAACGCCAGGCGGCTTAAACGGACCAATCGGGAAATTACCGTCATTCACCTCTGATCCAGAGCCGCCGGAGGTGATGGCGCACTTATGCGGGATTATTCACCTTGCGAAGCATGGACAGAGCCCAGCAAATCGGGGCGCAGGCGGAGAGAATTCGTGTCTCTCTCTAAATACATATGACCAGCAGGAGCTGCGGCCGAGGACACGCAAGTAAGAATGACATCGTGACCTGAGATGACTGGGGTTGAATATCTGGGCTCAGCAGCATGGTCTAGTCGAGTTTTTGATCGACTGAAATGCATTCAGATCGATATGCCGGCCAGTGATATACGTTTGTGCGGCACGATTGCGGGGGGAGGGCGTAATCGATAGATATCAGCATTGTGGCTCGTGGTAGCCCGGATGACTAGAACGATGACGAGAGAGAGATCTGGGTAGTTATTAGCTCTTGTGTCACTTCCACAAACTAGATAATCGCCGTCTGGATTAAAACGCGAGTAGAGAAGGTGAACAACCGGGATTAACAGGACGCCGTTCTCAGGACTTATAGATAATGTATCTGTCTCCCCCGACGGTCACCAGATCGTAGCCTTACGCGTACTTGTGGCGGAGATGCAGGGGCGACAGAAATCCAGATGAGCAACACCGCTGCGGCAGGGCGCATTTATCAGTCACCAGAGACAGGGATTTGTCGCGAGGCGATCTGAGTCCATCTCTGCCACGCAAGCTGGCAGATGCGTCTCGTCATTTATCAGGGGCCTCGCACAGTGTTGTACGGCCTTGTGACCGGAAGAGGCATCATGAGAGCCTAGAGTGTATGAACTCAACGCCGATAACGACAGAATCTCGCGGTCAGTCACGATGTAGAATTCATCGTATTCAAGGAGGTTGAGCTCTGTGAAGACTGCAGTATGACAGCAGTTTGCAACGAAGATCAGCCCTAACTATTACAGAGCGGGCTACAGAGGATCGCGCGAGGCAACCGTGTTGAAAAACTGTCTCTTGCTATTTCAATTAGGAGCGGGAGACTCAGCAGTGGACGCTGCCTATCAGGAATAGTATTGGCTACACTATCCCATGTGAAGGTAAAGAGTTATCTTACTGGTAAACGTGTTCCAGGATCTAGCTGATCGATGCAAATAACCAAATTCAGGTGGAGTAAGAAGACGGCGGACAATCTTTCTATATCGAGCTGTAAGATTCCGCAATGAGGATCGTTAGCTGATCCTTCAGGCTATACGAGGAGGTAGTGTGCCGATGCTACTGTCTACGAATGTCTGATTCTTAAGTCCTAGACTCACGAGCTGCTGACTGCCGAGCACAAACAGAAGTGCACGTCCTGATCTGCCTGTGTCACTCAACAGGGACCGAGCCCGCCAGTAGAGCCTGATCCAGGAGAGCTATGGCGATTCGTATAAGATATCCGATCGAAGGGCCTCTTGTCCCTAAGCTTCTCGCGTTCCCCTAATGATCTAACGCTAGGGCCCGTGGAGGAGGGGACAACCGCAGAAAGGTCACAAAGCTATCGGCGGCTTTCCCGTATGGGGGGCGTGGACGTCAGCTCCCAGTTTCCAGTCCAAAGGCACTGTTTCCAAGGGACCGGCGACGATAGTGGGAAGTCATTCTCGAAGATGCGAGTAGGTGTTTGATAGTACAGAGGCTATCTTCAGGTGTTGTCAACCCGTGATATGAGATGTCTCCACTGCCACCGCCTCCATGCCGAGCTGTTGCCGAAGAGTCCCCCGGTCTGCCGGCGCGTGGAACCGGACCAATCGATACGGATCAGTGTTGGTTCGTCTAGTAGTAGCTGTGTCTATAATGGCGGGGAGAGATCGATCTAGTCTCGTTGGATCTATCGAGATACCAGTTGAGTTATCCGTGAGCCCGAGCTCACGATGACGTGATTACGTTCCAGGTTCCAACATAACGTAGGTCCCAAGTGTCGAATTGCTACCAGGATTAGTCCCAGTCATGTCCGTCAGGCAGCTGGGGCGTGTGAACGATTGACGTGGTCGTACCTCTGTGTTGAGGTTAATGATGCGTCCTGATAGGTGCGTCCGGCAGGGTGGATGGCAGCCAGACTTCACTCGGCGTCACTCAGGTTGATGGGGTGGTGTCATTGTATAGGTCAGCCCGATAAGACGAAATGAGACTCTCGAATGATCAGTACTCGGCAATCGATCGATATTGAACGAACGGAGTATGTTTTAGATGATTTCAGATGGAATCGAGGTTCAGGACACATCTGAGACGTTCCTCCTCGGAAGTACGTGCTATCGTTTCAGTGTGGGATGCTTGACAGATATGCGAGTATATGGGATTATACTACAGCCCCAGTCACTGCGGGGCGCGAGACGATTCAGGGGTCTATAGCGAAGGTAGGCACATTTTGTCATCGTGCGGAGTAGGTTCGGAGCGTCTGGCCGTGGAGTATCGCGGGGATAGGGCTTCCGGCAGTTAGTGCTCGTCGACGTCAGAGTCTATACGATGACGTGGCGTGAGTAGTCATCCGACTGCCAGAGCGCGATGCTTAAGAGAGTAGAGATCAAGCGGATGCTGTGACTCAGGAGTTCACGCCTTCTGTCTTGTATTGGGACGAACTGTACAGTCACACAGCACTGCATAGAGATATTGGTACAGACATTCGCTGGGTCGCACGTCACCGTGTATGCAGCGCTCGTGATTTCTTGCGTTCACTGTCAGGCCGCGCGTAAGAGTATGTCTTCCCGACATCGAGCAGTGGTAGATCTGAGGGCACGTTTCAAGTATATACGGACACTGTATCAAGAGATATGCATATATCATGAGATAGTTCACACATGATCCGCAACTGAACCTCACGGATGACGGCGCCTCGAAGCGTAGCTTTAGGGCAAGATATCTTAGCAGACGGTTAGATAGGCGAGCATGAGGACGAGTTCCGGTGAGTTAGCCACATTCACGGAATGTATGATCTGGATTCGACTTATCATGATTCGAGACTAGGCGAGTCCTCAATCACGACACCGGTGAGGTGTGCGCGTGGGAGCGAGTGCGAGGATAATCAAGCCGTGCGTTTTACATGCTCGCAGTCATGAGCAGTTGTAGATGCTCCAGCGAATGCCACCGGAGTTTCTATAACCTATCTAAATCAGGGGAACCGAGGTAGCGCGTGGCGAGAGACTGAATATACGGAAGATGCTGGAGCTGATATCGAAGCAGGTACCTTAATAAAGTCGTATCCGTATGTTGAGTCGCGCGAACGAGTGCGCATACGCATTGGACCCAGCAAATTAACTCCACTTCTTCGACGAGCTGCCAGTTGTAGTCCAGTCGCCGGGGAACGGGTATGTCTCGGAAGCCTGGAGCGTCCGATATGTCCGAGGTAGAGTGATGTGATCGCATTGGCTGTGCGCGGATGCGCGGCAGATCGTAGCCACGAGAACGAGTCTTGTGGGGGGATCGACGACATCGGTATACACTACGATCCCGAGTAAGGTGAGATAATTGATCGAGAATGTGCCGAGTTTGCGAGACGAGCGCGACGCCAGCCAGCGCGATCCACATGAGGTAGCACTCCCAAATCTATGAGTAGGCGCAGTGTAATTTGTGAGCCTGCACGTGAGACGCGCCACTGCTACGGCACGTATGGAAGTCACGGTGACGTGGCTGTGGTGACGTAGGGACCCAGCGGCGCACTGTTGAGATGTATGCGTCGGTCGTCGTTGAATCATGGTTTATTACGATGCGACATACGTCTTGGTCCAGATAAAGCGATTGTGGAGTTTCGCTCTGCTACTGGCGCCTATCGATGCAGTGCGCGATAAGTACTGAGTCGGCACCTGAGGTCAGGTGGGTGAGCGGGCAGGGAGCTGTTATTTAGGCACGCACGAGAATAGCTGCGGCGCAGTAGCAGTCGATGCATGCTATCATTAACGTCAGCGCGGTGGGCGACGCGATGGTGCATATTCGAGGGCGCCGAGGCTTCTTGTCGCTGAAGCGTCAGCTAGAAGCATCTCGGCCAGTGAGACTAGGCGAGGCGTTGGCGTGGGCTGCTGAGAAGGCCTGAGCCGGTAAGATTTTATCGCTCGATGTCACCGTGATAGGTCATGAAGCAGCGACCGCCTCAGCGAGATGAATGGACACGGCCGAGGACGTATCTGGTCGGGGCATTGAGGCATCTGCATCCTATCTAATTGATATGAGCCAACTAATCGATGAACCAACGCGCGTAGGACGTCGTCCTGAGGCCGCTATCACTGCAGCAGTGACGATGTCGAGGCCAGATAGACGACGACTGTGATATTCAGGTGCTGGACAGATGTGGGGTGACGAGCTGGTCCAAATAGTCAATCAGTCCAGGCAGTGAGGTATACGTCAGCGAGATGCTCTTACGTGCTTCGAATGTGGAGACCGTAGAGTAGCGTCAGACACTGAAGCGACAGAATGGCACCGATAGTGCGTTACAGGTCTCACGTGCTGCGCACGCAGCTGCACTTAGACTAGACTGATATCACGGCTCGTGTATGCGCATAACCCACGGTGCTTCGAATTACAGCCAGCTCGAGAGGGCCGCGATGCGCCACGAAGCTGGAGTTTAGATCCTCTGAGGTGATATGCTACGCGGTGAGCTTCGGGCTGAACAAGATGGTGAGTAGAGTCCACGAACGAGGAGTGGGGACGCATCAGACGACGAATAGTCGAGTTGAGAGCCGGCGTGTTCTGATCCGGTCATATGTTCCAGCAGTAAGCTGAGCTGTCGCAGTCCACAGCTCCAGTGCGTACGCGGATTCGACTTGCGTCGCTGCCTGGCGGTGCGTGCTTGATCGCGGACAGATCGGGACAGGGCAGCTACGTGGATAAGTGGTATTATACGGAAGTCAGCCATGCAGTTCATATCCGATCACAGGGCACATTGCGCAGAATCTCATGTGGAGGAGACCTAAGCGTGAGAAGTGGTGGCGGAGAAATGCCTCGCTCAGATAATGGAGGTTAGCTAGCGAGCAGATACGACGCGGTGGTATAGTAGGTGGAGGTCATGACGATGTGAGAAGACAGGAATCTCGTAGACATAGAATGCGGGAGAGGGCAGTTGGATAAGCGGAGGACAAGATCTCACGCGCACACTCTGCGAGCTGATCGAATAGATGCGTGAGAAGCTCCGACTAAGGTAGGAGGAATTCTCCTTCTTACGATGAGCGCATGCTGCTACGATGAGATCTTACCCCCCACCACGCACCGCCCAGATGTATGTGATGCGTAGATCAGCGACGTCTCGCGGTGCAACAATTGTGCCGTCACGAGGCTGATCGTATAAGCGGGTAGCAGACTGATACGCCGCGCTACAGAACATGACGCGTAGGCTTGTCGGCTGACATACATGCTGCGCTTGCGTTGAGGCGTTGCTGAGCACGACTTTCCTGTCACGAGGCCTGAGGGAGAGTGGCACATGTCAGTGGAGGAGCGGTCGAAGACTGCTCTACAGATCTGTGTGAGATCAGCCAATCGTATCGATGGGCATGCGTGTAAGATCGCATCGACCTTATAGCGTCATAGCGGGGTCTAAGTTAGCCTTACTGAGATAGCGCAGATAGATTACTTTAGGCGAGTGACGTCGTCCTACGCATGTCGCGGTTTCACCACGTGATGAGTTCAGCAGAGCAGCTGCTGTGACTAGGCCCGCTCATGACTAGTAGATCCGTGCGTTCGAGCGCGACCGAAGTAGCCTGTAACAAACACTGCCCACGTGCGGTAGCCTGTGGCCGATGATGCACTTAAACATCTAGCAGCCCCTTAGCGCACTTGCTATTGATTCAACGCGAGACGTGACGCAACGCAGCAGCTCTTCTAGTGCGAGACAAGCCTGGTAGGATAGGGATTCTTGCTATGATTGCCTGACGTGTCACCGTGTAGCAGCTCATTATATCTCCGCCGCCGGATTTCATTATGCTGAGCGGCATAGAGCGCGAGGCGAGAGCGAACAGAGTTCGGACTGCTTGGGAGATGGACGACGCGGGCGCGTGCACCTGCTGACTACCTCGAAGTTTGGGCTCCTCACGCCCTTAGCCGGTAGTGTACTAGCGGAGAAAGTTCTGAATCGGCGTAGGGCGCAGTCGGGTGGCTCTGGATGCGGCGCGAGTAATCGGCTGCGACGCGACTGACCCTGTCGCAATCATGTAGCGGCTTCTTACGCGGATGGACCTGCTTCACTTACGGAGATTCGTGCAGCTAGTCACGACAGGATATCACGGGAGATTTCTGCGACGTAGTGCGCAGTCTCAGGATCCTACGTACAGCCCTCACTCGTATGTGACTAAATCTCTGAATTCAGCCAGGGACAGAAACCTATTATCTCGAATCACCAGAGAGACTGTGCCTAACACTCTGGCCCATTTCAGGAAAATAGGGCCAGCGACGCAGCCTTATACGCACAGAGCAGCTAACAGGGACACTTACGAGAGAGGCTTAGTCTGCAGCGGCACCACATGGGGCCTTGAGGCACGGTTGTCCCTTGGAATCGCCGCACTCTCGAGTGACGTGAAATTGATGTATTACTGTATCTGAGAGACCACTTCGTGCCATGATTGGCCGTTCTGGCGCTGCCAAGTGAGCTATGCATTGAGGTTCAGACCGCCGTTGCACGTCTAGGAGGAATAGCATAATCGATCAGCTTACATTCTATCTCTTTGGCGCTTACTTCTGTAAGAGCTCAGGTGTAACTGCTTTCGCGAGTATCGTTAGCGGGAGATGTAGCCGCGTGGGTCTCTGATCGCATTCTGCAGGTGTCAGCGTGAGCTATCTAATCAGAATGCTGTATTCACGAGGGTCGGTGTCGTGTGTTGGCTGCGATTAGTACGCATCTGCTGTTCTGTCGTGCTCGCGCGGTTATAGAGCTCTGAAGTCATATATAGCACGTGTCTTTGAATCGGCAGTTCTATCTTACGCCTTAGTCGTCATGATTATTATTCGAAGATGATATACGCGTTGTATAGTCTGTCAGTAGATAATGCGTCCGTCGTTGTAGTCGTATGATACGGCTTCTGCATGTCGACTGACTGCATCGCTGCAGATCAGCGGATTCCAGAGTCACATTCGCCTCGATAGCGGCGAGTGAGCTACGCGAGCGCGATACTATACAGCGACTAGCTTGAGAGACACGAGCTGTGATTATCTGTCGTCTCATTGTCATGCGAGCTAAGTGCGATATTTGCACGCTGCTCGCCGATGCATTCTATCGTACAGCATGTAATCATCGAGCCGTAGTGTTCAGTGTCTGTATGTCATGACGCAAGTGCGACCAGCCTATCATAGCATCACGCCATGAGAACGATCTAGACTTCGGTCCAAGCGTTATGTCGCGGTAGCATGCTCGTGGCATAGTGGACCCCTAGAAGGAGGCAATGTGTTCTGAGCATATTCACGTCATGCGTGCAGTATACATCAGATGTCATTACTGTAGTCTTCGAGAACCGATCGACTGCTCGCAGGAGGAGCGGGTAGCGCAGCCTGATACAGCCTGAATTAACACTGATTGAAGTACACATTTAGTAGAGAGTGCATAGCAGGGCTCCTGAAGGCTCAACTGAGTTAGGAGATCTAGATGTTCACATCGCTACGACTTGTCATCCTGAGAGTGTCCGTTATGCCTTGAAGCTGTCGCCGCGTGATATGTGACGCAGTGAGAGCAGCTGTATAGTATCGGGGGGGTTCCGTTTGACCGTCAGGGACTCTTATAATGGCTGACTGTCGCTAGTCAGATTCATCTCACTGCGCAGAGTCTCTACTCGAGACTGTGACTGTGCCATTCCCTATAGTGTACTTCGTCGCGCACTGGCGAGTGCAGATGGACGTAGTACCTACAGCGATCTGAGCAGGAGTGATATTTCACGACTACGGTGATATGGATAGTACGTAGATCTTATGCGGTGCTACGTGCAGCGCTCAGCCATTCATCACTAGGTATGCAGATTATGCTTGCGGTCACTCTATGCGACTGTATAGATATATCGCTAGAGAACGATCACCACTCTCTAGACCACGCCTGGGCGTCGACTATATCACGTGAGAGTACCTCAGTCGCGCAGGGCTCTCGAGCGAGGAGGCACTACTAGATCAATATTCGCTCATGAGTTCACAGAGAGACGACTCGTCAAGGATTATACTGGTACGGCAGTCATGTGGCTGCACGAGATTGGAGATAAGGGTGTAAGTAGTGCACGAGTACGCTTGCGTAGGCAGTCACTCGCATCACTATATATATTCACGTCATGCATCAGATGCTCTTCGAAGCAGCGGCTATACACGCGTGGCGTAACTCTGATTCAGCTGCTGCGAGAGAACGACCTGTCACTCATACGTCTACTGCATGTTGACTAATCGGCTTCATTATCATATGAATTCGCGCACCAGAGCGAACGGGCAGCACTCCGCTATATTAACCCTTGCTCCGCTGATAGCATCTCGCTACTCCTCTGCAGTGACTACTATATACAGACGTGGTAGTGATTGGGTGGGTGTAGTCAGTGTGTGCATATGCATCAGCACTCGGAGACACGTGCCAGATGTGCTTGGGATCGTCCCGGAGCGTATTGCGCGCGAGAGAACGGTTATGCGACATCAGCGTCCAAGTAATTACTGCGCCTGCGAGCGGATCGGTCTATGAGCAAGGATATGTGATATCACTACGGTCACTAGCATTGCCGTACGAGTCATGACGTGCAGTGTGTCGTCACTGAGGCACTGTACACTGATCCGCAGTCATAGCAACAGCAGTACCGCAATTCCGCACGCGTACAAGTGCGGACGGAGGCTAGCTTCAGCTGATCAGCATGTAGCGTGGATGTGGCGTCTCAGCTCATTGGCACCTTGATCACATGCATTCGGCATTCTCTCGCATGACGGTCGGTCTATATCACTTGGTTACGATTAATACATATGAGCTTTGAAGAATCGGTTTCATGCGCATCTATCAGATAGTGTTCGAGTCATCTGTATCACGATTATGCACTTGATGTCGATGTGTACATGAGCTGCATGTGTCGACTACACGGCGCAGATCATTGTGTGGTGCTATGTCTGCGTCTGTTAATTAGTGTCTTGAGAAGCTGCTGGATGACGCTGCGAGGAGCTAGCAGACGATCGTCTGTTTCTGGACCAGGATCTTCGTCATGAAGATCGCACGCTGGATGATTACGACAGGAACAGCCCGTACTCAGCCGCATGAGTTCGTCGCATCTTGATGCAATACTATCCAGCTAGCGAGCTGCGCACCGAGCAGGTTCTATGTCGCACATGTGCGACTCGATGACTTCATCGGTCATCAGTGATCACCATAGAGTCTGGTGTTGGAATCAATGTACTATGAGACATGTTCATAGAAGTATGCTTGCATCTGGTTCACTACTTCACTCGAGGCGACGAGTCAGTGTACGGTACTCCATAGTGGCAGCTGAGACTTAGTGACTGAGTGAGGTACAGGACGATCTCAATGTTCATGGGCTAGTCACGACTAATCTATGTATGTCTGTCAGCGATCGGGGATAGCAATCAGGCTGAGCCCATATGCGATAGCACGCTGTGATTGTTTTCGCACGTCATCGTCTGCACGACTGTGTGTGCGATCGCTCGCGCGTCGTGCCGGCGGTATTCGTGGCTCACCACCTATTGTCAGATGCAGCCAGCTGTGCACGGTTGAAATGGGTATGGTAGTAGGTGCACTCTGTAGTCAGTTCTGGCTTCGCCCCCCATACTGGTGGTGCAAGGCTAGACATCAGAGCGACGCGTCTAGTAGTTATGGCTGAGTAGATTCGCATGAGCGAGGCGAGATGCGCTGAGTCAGTACTGACTGAGTCTCACGAAGCGCGCCACGTTCTCCGATAGCTCCTGAGGAATATAGCGATGTGTAGTGCCAGCCGAGGTGCCCGCGCGAGGCTTGGCGATGATTGCGCGACGGTCCCGACAGTGACATTTTGGATGGGGATATGCTCTGTTATACAGTGATGTGCGTTGTGCGTTGCGGGTCAGGCAGTCTCATCTCGCATGGGCATCCGAGAATACATGACTCGTGGTTGGGGAGTACATGGCGGTCGTGCGTAGTCATCTCTGCATGTACATGAGACAGGTCGTTGAGTAGTATTATAAGTCAGAGACGATGTCGCGCGTGTGCTGCCTTATTAAGCATAGGATGTGTGGGGCTCGCTTATCTGTGTGGTAGGAGGCGCCAGTCTAGAGTTATGGGCTGCGTGCGACGACTGCGATCTGTATATAATGAGTCGATCGCACTAGTGCGTGGTTCGTGCGATCGACCCATAGTAGCCGCAGGAGTTGTGAGATCGTCACGCGATTGAGACTACGATGGTTGCGAGATGCTAGCTTTGAGAGATGGGGGTGCTGAGCTTCGATTCACTTAATATATTACAAGGAAGATATTTGTATTGCCTCTAAGATTTAACTAAATACAATACTGTATACAGAGTTGACAAAGTGATAAGATGGTAACGTGAGAAATTGATTTTTAGAGAGGGATTGACGCTACGGAGAAGATTCTATTGTTATATGATGCAGACACATGAGGACGTTACGTGTCGGGCATTCCGACTGCTCCGGCACGGCTAATCGATCATGTAGTGTTCCGTCAGTATCGTTAGGTCTTAACACGACTGATGTTCAGATGCACTTGGTACATGTTAGTCTAGACAAGCATACTGAATCGACGAATAGAGCTAACTATTGGGATCCGAATGAGAACGTTTAAACCTTACATGTCGTGCACTGCGTGTGCGGCCTCATGTTGAGGGCAGATCTTCATCACGAGAGCGGCGCGAGCGTAGGATCAGCATAGCCAGTCACCCGCTCGTCTAGGACTATATCAATGGATCACCAGCCAGACGTATATAGTGAGGCGTTAGTCGATGTCCCATCTACGAGGTCAGGCTATGGAGTAAATAATGAGAGTATGACGTGATAGATTATTATTTGTAGCTCTAGCATCTTGATATAGAAGGAATAGTTTCTACAGGGTACAATGACGCAAAGGAAAACACACCATCAAGGTTGATTTGAGAGATCTCAGAACGATTCGTAATAAGTACTCGTGGAGGACTGCTGTTGATTTGGATAAGTTGTTGGTATCAAGTACCGGCGAAGGAGTCGTGAGTTAGCGGTTATTGGAGACTCACAAGAAGGAGTAGTAGATTGTGAGGTAAGTAGTAGTTCGTCAGTTGATTCAACAGTTAGTTATGGGATCTGATACGTAAGTTCTATCAACATGCTTAATTTGAGACTCAGTTGTAGGGTAGTATGTAGTTTCCGGGTATCAGTCGGATTAATATATGTATCGATGCTTATATTCGACGTGGGATTCATAGGTCGCACGGAGTTAGGGCTAGGCAAGCGCAGTAGAGTGTAAATAAAAAACCTGCGAATTATGCGGACGCGCATCGATACTTGTGCAGTTTCGGCGGTATCTCGACAAGAGTGGGTTCAAGCTGTGGCGGAGTCTCTTACACCGGAGATACAGCACGGACCGACAATGCAAGGCACCTGTTATAGCTGGAGCTGTCAATCCTTAAGGATCTCGAAGTGATGATCGTATTGTATGATATGGAGCGAGCGCTTATTGTGCATCAGTAGCGCAAGATATACTAATATGTCTGCCGCGAGGTGCGCGTCTAGCATAGAGCGACTTGCAGAGATCTAGCGTGCGAGATAGTTGATAGCGTCTCAATAGAGCTCATAAGTCCGAACATGGCTGGCAGTAGTAGTTGGCGATTACGATACTTCCTTACAGATAAGGAGTATTATCTTGAGCGTGTGGGTAGCATAAAAGCACGTAAGTAATATTATACATACTCTCGGTCCATTATTATGTGTTTCAGATTATATGCTTTCAATATGTTTCTTACAGTGAAGGTGATCTGGGCTGATCCACTACCAAGGAATAGATTATATTTGAGTAAGTAACTCGGACTGGAGAAGATGCAGAGATCATAGATGCTGATAGGACGTTGATTCGTCTCTTAGGCACAGAGCGATCAGGCAATAGAGCTGAGATGAAGGAGCAACTGTTCTGATCTGACTTTGGAGTCAGAATGGTAAGCTGGAATTGTGATAGAGTTTTCGTTCAATAGTCGATCTTGAAGTAAGCAGTGATGAATATGCTTTTTTATGTTCGTATGGCACAGTATAATTAACGTGAGGACTGTTTAAGCAGCAAGGTAGGAGCAGCTCTAAACCTGAGATGGTACTCGGCACCTCAT
>CALNVZ010002205.1:0-43250 GCA_940671915.1 Paracentrotus lividus | reverse complement strand
GGATCTCTTCTCCTGATCTTGAGATGATAGTGAATTCATTCCAACGTGTCTGCACAACGATATCACCTGATGACAAGGCTTGTATCTCTCCCCACACCCTCTTGCCCTGCATCGTAATAGTGTTAACTATCTTGTGGCGACAACCTATACATGTTAGAACCTGCCAGAATCGTGTCAGAATCGTAGGTGACCGAAGATGATATACGTATCTACGACTCTGTCTACGATAGGCTACGACAACGACTTGCTTCCACGCAAACAATTAGATTAACAATAGCTTGTATCCAATAATACAATAGCCTTGACCTTCGCGCATCTCGCGGCTCGACTTCTCTTGTCGCAGCTTAAAATCAACCAAAATACGAACTTCAGCACTGTGGCGATCTTTGCGACTGACACAGGCGATCGAGTGTTTTCTACCTGATCGCGGCCTGTCGCCTTTAAGTTCGTGATTGTCCCCTCAGTCGCGCATTATAATTTGGGTCGTGAGTGATTTTTGAAAATTTCAAAAAATTTGCGGCGACTCTACAGTATCTGAATGGGAGGCCGAACCTGATTTTGGTGATTGTAGTTGGCGACAAAGGTCGTAGCGGCTTAAATTTCACTTGCCGTCTGGTTCAGCGATGCGTGCAACGTACGATGTAGTGCGGCAACCTACAACTGGCCGTCGTTCTGCTCTGCTAAACATGTTCTATCAGGCGACAATCTACGATAGCACATTGTCGCGACAAGAGAAGACAGGCTACGGGCATTGACGTCAACCCAACTGACGCCGGCTATTGTTTAACTTGTTGAAAAACCAGCGGCGAACAGAATTTTGCTACGTATTTGTTGGCGACAGACGCGATAATTCACGATCTGATAGGCGATTGGACCTGCGCATGGTGGCGATATGGGTACTAAAAAGTAGTTCGTAGGTTGTCGCCACAACGATCGCCTTCTGTGGGACAGGCCCTTTACCATCAGCAGGGTTGATGACGTAGATATTAGACTGATCATCGGAAGCGAGGATCATACCATCCTTGTCAACATCGACGTACACACTGTCCACGAAATATGAAGGTGTCGTAATGTCTTTTACCACCTTCCATTGTCTGTCAAAGAGAGTGATGCATCCATCAAGGCTGGTACCCATAGTGGCTCCTCTCTTGCCACATACTATTAAATTACTGTCTACACGGGCACATGATGTGATACGCAAGTTATCTCCTCGAATGACCTCATCTGTGTGTCCACTACTTATATTTGTTACATACAAATTATTGGTGATATTATCTGAAACACATACTTCAATATTGCTGATCAAACCACATACCGATGGGGACTTAATAATCGGTGGAATGTCAATGGATTTGAGAATCTCCCATTTTCCGATGTAGCCATGTATTCTGGAGTAGTTATCTCCGCCTATTTTTTCATCAACGAACTTCACTCTCTGAACCTCGAGCTTCAGGTGATCAAGAGAGTCCATAATATCCTGATGAACATTCTCACTTACCCTCTCATCAAGTGATGCAATTATCTGACGAGCTTCATTCACTATTGCTTGGTCATCTTGTTTAATTCGTTTTATATTGGAAACAATGTTATCCATTGTGTCGATGTTGCTCTGATTTTTGCCTCCGAGCTCTTCTATCTTTTTCCCAACCGTCGCATCAATGTCCTTACTATCTGCAAGGAGCTCTGCCTGGGTACATTCGAAGCTTTTTTGTTTCTTTTCTGATTTCTCCGTACTTGATTTGATTTGTTTCTCCCTTGTCTCATTGATGATTCGTATTTGATCATCTGCCTTCTCGTTGATCAAATTGATTTCCTCCCACTCTTTGTCTTGAACACTTTTTAATTTTGTGCTTGAAAGCGATGTTAATCTCATCATTCACGGTCTTAATGTGGTTGCTCGTGAAAGTGGCAGATGACTGTATATCAGAGATCAGTTTCTTAGAGCGCTGCTTCATTTCTTCTAACTCCAGCAGTTTATCTTCCAACTCACTCCCTATCTTCAAGATGACATCTCCGATATTAACGAGATGACATGGTTTCTGGTGATCTTTGGTTGCGCATGAATGACAAATTGCGATCTTGTGTTCTTTACAGAAGAATTCGATTGGCTTCCCGTGTTCATCACATGACCATGCCATGTCATAGCCCTTTCTGGGTTTCAGCTGAACTTTGCTCGCCGAAGGAAAGTTGGCCGCCATGATGTCTTGATGTGCATATATTTCACCCTAGCAGATTACCTGCGTATGTAAAAACATTTAACAGCAATATTATAAGAGATAACATACAGATAGGGCCATAAAGGGAGAGAAAGAGAAATAAAGTGTGTTCACATTTGAAACACAGCCATAATGTATTAACAATGAACACAAATTTTAAAATTGTGAACACCAGATACTATTATCGATGGAATCATGTAATCTTTTATGTATAGCAGGAACTAAAAGATAAACTTACGAGTAATTTTGCTGTAAAAACGAGTAGCGATTTTGCGTCAGTCGCGAGATAAGTGAACTTGACCGTGCCTCTTCAAAGCGGAACTACGTGTACATATTATAAATGTAATATTATGCAGGTGTCACATGCACCGTGTTGGCCCACCGTTCGCCACCGTTCTGGTCAAATTTGTGCACACGGCGGCAAACGGTGAGGCACACGGTGAAGCGGTTGAAGCCCGTCCAACACGTTCATAGGAGCTCGCTGGGCACCCGTTCCCGAGAGGATTTTCAAGAACGGCCGAACTCTTGCCGGGTTATTTACCGGGTGATGACCGGGTATTTGAGAACGGTCTTAAACCGGACCAGTCGTTAAAAGGGCGGTAAAAGGACTGAATGAGGACGCCGCATCACCCCCCCCCCCTTTCCTTTTCCGCATCAAGTACGCCCCCTTGGGGCTAAACTTGCCAACTCCTAGTAGGCCTACATGAAAACCATACGTGAAAACTACGTTTTTAAATCGGTTGTCCCCTTGATTGTTTACCAACAAGATCAATCAATAACTGAATGAATTTGAGTTAAAAACTAATACCCAGAGTAATATTTCACCAAACAAAAGTATTATATACCATGAGGAATAAATCATATGACATAAACAGGAAGATGATTATCAACTTTATTTGGGGGCTGGTTTACTCGGAAATTATAGTTTTATAGGGGGCCTATATTTTGTCGCATTTTTTTTTTTCCATTTACTTTAAGCCTCTGTTTCTATTTTCATATCAATTCAGTTTTGGTTTATATAATTATTTACACTTTACAATAGATATTATACAATATCGATTGGTCGTACTTAAATTGTTCTAAATTAGAGTTCTTAAAAGGTTGGAAAGCCTCAAATTTTTCCCCCTACAAAGTTTCTGCATTTTTAATAATATTATTTTGTATGTCTTGATTATAATTATTGATAGGGGGTCTACGTTTTTGTCTTTGGGCGTCCATCCCATCATTATTTAAAAAAAAATCATAGGGTAGGAGTCGTTCCATACGGGTCACTCCATCCATTCATATACAAGTCATTTATATTATTATTTATTTATTCTGGGGGAGGGGCGGGCGATAAGGGGGGGGGCAATGCCCCCTAATTCTAAATTTTAGGCATTGTTTTTACCTAAATTTTCGGTCGGGAAATGCCTGGGTAAGTTTCTTTTTTTATTTCCGATTCTTTGTAGGCTTCCTTGAAAAGCGGTTCAATTTTGGTATATGTCATTACCATAACTATATACCCTACTGAAATTAAATTAATTACATGAATTATATACAATCTATGGCAAACGATATTCGTTTTTTTTTTTTTTTTGACAATCTTAAAAGCGGTTTCTCAGATGTAAAATACAATGTAATTTGCATGTATTTTTATTAATACAAATATTATATTAACGTATTGTCTTTTATAGTCTTGATTAATTTATTTAATCACAGTAAAATCACTTAAAAGGGTCGTGCGTAAAACAATAAAAATAAAAATAAACAAAAAACTAATCCATGGATCATACAAAAATTTCCAAAAAGCAGAATTATGAATGATGTAGGCATTTTTCTTGATGCGATTCTATAGAGGGTTATGATAATTTGGCTAAAAGAATATTGCAATGAAATGATTATGACAAAATATTAGACAATTCATAATATAATGATTAAAAATAATAATAAAGTACTTTTATTATTATAACAATATTTCATTTGATATAACAAGATTTAAATATATCAAAAGCATGGGGAAATTTTCGCGGAGAAATGAAAATAATTTTTTTTTTAATGAAACACGGGAATAAAGTATACATGTAATTTGGGCAAACGTTTTAGACCAAACTATACTGGAGCTTATTAGGAAAGTAGTCTAATGTTTATTTAAAAAGCTGTTATAATGAAACTTTAGAAACTAATGTCAAACAAAACAAAACAAACATGAAAAAAGAATTGACATTACTTTAGATTAAATGTCCATAAAAGGACCAAATTTTAAATTCTTCTCCCCGACAATGACACTAAAAGTATTTCTGAGATATACTGTGTCTTTTGAAAGCTGTATATCATTCCTCGCTGAGCTTGTGAAGAGACCGATGAGATCGAGAGCTACGAAAACAAAGGGCGGATTGAAGACACCATATACGTGATTTGAAGACACCATAAGGGTAGATCCACCAGTCCAGTCCACCACCGTGCATGACCGGTTTGTGGACGGGTGTGCAGCGTTTGTTCCGTCCTCACACCATCCGCGTACCGACATCACAACGCCATTATACCGCCCTTACACCGGGCCTCCAACGACTGGTGCCTGCGGTTCATGCCCGGCGAAAATTTTGAGCATGCTCGAGCATGCTCAAAACACTCGCCGGGCATGAACCGAAGACAAAATAACGTGAACGTTTTTGACGGGTCATCACCGGGTATCCTCCGTGTCCCGCTGTTCGCATCAACCTGTTTTGCACGGTCGCGAACGGTGGAAAACGGTGAGTCACCCGGCGAAGAAAACAATTTTCTTTTTCTTGTCAGAGAGCGGTAAGGCCGGTGGGCAAGCGGTAATCGCACGGACAAAAGTAAAGCATGGACTACATATGGGGACGGTCAGCACGGTAGCAGGCTGGCTAGGACCTGGTATAGACCCGGTATAGAACGACACAGACCCGGTGAAAATGATGAAAAATATTATGTGGCCGGTGCCGTTCTATTGCCGTGTTGCAAATGTTGGTTTTTCGGTGAACGGCCAAGACCCTTTCACTTTACCCGGTGCATGTGACACCACCATGACCAATCGGGCATTTACAGCCAAGCCAGCATACTCGTGGATGTGTGCACATCAACTAAATACGAGAGCCAATACGAGTCAGACATTGAACATGTAGAATGAAATACAAATCAACAATGTTTGGCACAATCACAATGGCATCTGTAAAAAAAAATATCAATACAGTGCGACCCAGAAAAAACGAAACAGAGATAGTTTATCATAACTTGATTTTTATCAGAATTCATAAATGACCAATCGATGTGAAGCCTAGAATCTCTTCTTTCACTTGATAAAATCAATACGACTTATACCATGTATACGTCACGCTTGAGTGAGTAAAAACAATTTGAAGAGAGGGAACCAAAAATTCGTTTGGCGGACGGTAAATTAATTTCTCTTTCGAATCTACATATTTTCAGAAGGTTCATTTTATGCCCTTTCATATTATAACACCACAAACAATAAAAATGCTTCAGAAATAAAGAATTACAAAAAGAGTTATGTTCACTCCAAATAGTGCTTGAATTTCAATAATTTCATCCAACAAATTGGTGTGCTTGTTGTCCGACCGAACACAAGGCAGGGGTAAACAAAATCATGCATGGATGGACCAATAACAGTGAAACAAATTTGTTTAATGAAATTATTAAAATAATGTATATTTACCACTTTATTGTTTTAAAACTTGTCACAATTCGGCCTTGGCGGCTGCAATGATGAAGATTAATAAAAACCAATTCAATTCAATTAAAAAACAAATTACAAGCGCTATTTCAAATGAACATAATTTTCCTATTTCTGAAGCATTTTTCTTGGTTGTGGTGTCATGAAAGAACAAAAATGAAACTTTTAAATACGTAGGTTAGATAAAATTTCAGATACCAGCCACCAAACGACTCGTTTTCTTCTCTTCAAAATTGTTGTTTGTTACTCACTCTTGCATGGAAGACGTATGGGTCATATAATTTGTATCAAATGATATAAGATACTCTAAGCTAAGAAATAATGAGTCATTCATGAGTTTTGATTAAAGATTAAGATGTGATAGACATCGATCAATCTTGGTTTCGCTTTTTCTGGATCGTACTGTATAACTGAGGGCGGTTAGGCATGCATATGAGGGAAAGAGACAAAGAAAACTTTCAACTACTAGGTATTAGGAGATAATTATGTCAGCAAAGAGAAAGATGAGGTCGAGGAGAGAGGAAAAGAAGGAAGAAGGGCGAAATGAATGAATGCACACAAAGTTTGTAAAACAACTCATCGATAGGCCTGATGCACTAAAAGCTAAACTTACAAGTAATGTTGCTATAAAAAGGTAGATATTTTGCACCAGTCGCAGGTCTATAATGAGTGCACTTGAATGTGCCTCCTCAATGCGGAACTATTTGTGCATAATTATAAATGTTATTACTAAATCGGATATTTCCAGCCAATGGATGCACATCAACTAAAGAAAATAACAAATACTAATTAGACAGTGAATGAATAACTAATAAAAAAATATTTAGCACAATCACAATGGTATCTGTATGAAAAAGAAATGTTGGTGTTATGCTTACAACGGGTGACGGGAAGAACAAGAGAGAAAGAGACAAACGAGAACTTCTAACTATAAATGTATAAGGAGATTATGATTATTAGAATATGTCAGCAAGGACAGAGAAGGGGTAGAAAGAGAGAGGAGGGAGGGAGAAGGAAGGAGAGAGAAGACAACGGGGAAAAGAGAGAGAGAGAGAGAGAGAGAGAGAGAGAGAGGGAGAGGAAAACAAAAAGGAGAGAATATGGAGGGAGAGATGAGAAAAGAGACAGTGGCGGATCGGGGGGGGGGGGCGGGGGGGGGGGGTTAGGGGCTACCTTAAAAAAAAAACAAACAAACAAGAAAGGAATGACTAAAGTATGCATCAGATTGTTCGCTCCGCTCCTTCGAAGTGCCTGGCTACAATTTTCACTCTAAGTAACCCCCCCCCCCCCCCCCCCCGTAGAAAAAGCTAGATCCGCCACTGGGAGAGAGGTAAGTAGGAGGCATAGAAAGTAAACCTCAAAGGTAGAGAGGTGGGAGGGATTAAGGAGAGGGAGAGAGGAGAGAGATGAAGATAGAGAGACAGGGGAAGAGAGAAGAGAAAGAGAGAGAAAGAGAGAGAGAAAGAGGGAGAGGGGAGAGAGAGAGAGAGAGAGAGAGAGAGAGAGAGAGGCGGGGATGCGAATAGGGTGGTTAAAGAAATCATAGTTTTACTAATACTATTGTAGGTAGATGTGAGGCTAGCACTGGAGTCAGTTGCCTCTCGCGATAGCAGATATCAGATAGCATAGTTCATGTTGACTCTTTGAAGAAAAATTAATACATAAAAAATAATTCCTTTAGGTGTATACTGCTATCTCCCCCCCCCCCCCCCCCTCACCCCTCCTTCCCCGATTTCCTTTGCTTCTCTTCCTCTACTGATATTTCTTTGCCTTCATCCTGCTTGTTCACGAAATTCAGAGAGAGAGGAATAATTATAAGAAATTAAAAGCAAGATAGGGAAAGAAAACAACGGATATGAAGAACGAGAGACTGAAGTAAATCATAGGTTAAAGGACTTTCATCATGTCTCTCTCTCTCCTTTCTCTCCCTTTATCTCCCTCTCTCTTTTCGATATTATTCTTTTTTTTCTCTCTATCTAGAACACTGTTTTACATCCACCAGTGTCCTCACTTTAACACCTCCCCTCTCTCTAATCATAATACAACCTTATGCCCACCTCTTTTTTTTGGGGGGGGGGGGGGGGGGTGGGGGCTATAAAGAATTGTGCAAACAGCACATGTTATTTTGTTTTTACTTTTCAATATAAGCATTGTACAAACAGGGCTTCAAAACAAACAAGTAATTCTGTTCATCAAATGGGCACTTTATTCAGAGAAATGTAAAAGGTAACATATGAGGTCAACTAATAGTATGTAACTTACATAAGGACACAATGGATGATAATTAGGAATAAATTGGCCCACAATAAACATGTATTCAGAAAGGAAGTACATGTACAGGAATGTACTCTAATAGCTTAGAATTCTAAACCAAGCTCTAAGAAATTGGCCAAAAAAAAATTAACGGGGCTCTAAACTGATAAGACTGTCTTTATAGTAACCCAACACTAGGCTAAACGAGTAGACTAACAAACAACCCCATCACCTATATGTCAGAGCAACATACATGAAACAGAAGCGTGGGGGATTTGAAGTCACTTTTGCACACTGATCATGTAGAAATTCAGTCGCCTACTATTGAGTCTACTTGTTAATATGCAGTTACCCCTTACTCCCTCCCCCATAAAAAAAATAAAAATAAAAATATATAAATAATTAAAAAAAATGTACATATAACATGCAGGCACATGAAGCATTAACCAAACTTGGAAAAAATCATTTCTTACTTACTTCTCATTGATTATTTGATACGAAATCATGGATAACTGAACAAAGTATTTGATTATTGTTTATTGAATAATTAATGTATCTCTCCCTTGATTATAAGGATCACAGAGAATATGCAAGAAAAAATACCACATACTTACCTGCTTACATGATTCAAGTAGTAGCACAAATATGTTGTTGTTAAATTTAAATAATAATCATGATTAAGATCATGAATTTACGCAAAATATTTTTCTGGTTAATGAAGTTGACAAAATATGAATATGAAAACAGTGGTACGGGCTAGTGATATTAAACATCAGAATATACAAAGCATTCCACCACATAATTATTGTGAAAGCGTTTATAATAAAAAACCATGAAATCGGCAGTAAGGTTGAATTTTCCTATTACAAACCAAACATGCACAACAGTGATAATTTTTTATAAATTTAACCACAAAAACTAGGATATATGTTTTACGATGATGAGGTTTACGGTTCACCATGTGGTTAGTCCTAAAAAGGACTGTTTGAGAGAGTAGAAGAGGAAATGAAGAGTTAAAGAAAGTAGAAAATTGATAGGCGCGATAGAGAGTAGAGAGTAGAATTAGAGGTAATCTTTCGTGATTTAGTCCTGAAAAGGACTGTAAACCAGTTGAGAAGACGAGATACGAGGAAGGCTTGAGTAGTAGTAGATATATGTTTTGTTCTAATAATAATGTACAGGTTTAAAATATCACTTGATAACATGATATAATAAAAGACAACAACTGTGCAGTTCACATGGATTCGGCATACTGCTCTAAATGGAAGCTTTGACTTAATAATTCACAGAAATCAACAAAAATTGTAGGTCATGACATTATATCGTTGTATGTGATGTGAATGGATGATAATACACTGTCCATCATAAAGGTGGAATATTTTTTTTACGCTCGAGCGACATGATTTTGCTCCCGCTTTAATTTCTTGAATATGTTTGTCTCTGATTTTACTTTTCGGGGCCCCTTGCTATGTATTGAACATTCTCCCAACCATTCCCGGGGATTGTTTTTCAAAAAAAAGTTTTGTCAACCCCCATGATCCCAGTTTTGTCATTTTTTCTCATTATGGGGTCACTTTTTGTTTACCCTGCCGATCAAGCCCCCCTCAGTCCTACCTCCAGGAAATGCGTCTGAAGTGTATTGTAGTTATTGTTGTCTAAGTTAAATCCAAGTTCACGGTGACAGGCTTAAGTCTCTTGTCTAGGGGAGGGGTTGAAGTAAAAAGTGTGATTGGTGAAAATTCGGAATATCTTATTCCAACTTTATGCTGAAAACAAAATAAATAGAAAACAACCTTATCACCTTAATCATTATCATTTCTCCTAATTTCTTTTTTTTATACTTGATGACAAGGTTGTAAATGGTAGCTATAAATTATTTTTCCTTTTGATTTATGTTTGGCTGAGATAATACAATACATTTTTGCGAAGATAGAAATTTCCATGGTGTAATAATGAACAAAATCAATGTTGAACCCCAATCAAAATAAATTATGACCCCTCCCCTAGACAAAAGACTTGAGCCTGTAACCATAAAACAAGATTTAATTCAAAGAATAATAACAACACTACACCTCAGACCTGTTTCCTTGGGGTAGGATTGAGGGGTCCTTGCTGGGTTGCGGAAACAAAAAAGGGCCCCCAAAATGAGAAAAACTGACAAAAATGGGCATCATGGGCGTCGACAAAACTTTTTTCGATAACAATTCCCGGGCAGGTTTGGGAGAATGTCCAATACATAGCAAGGGTCCCGAAAAGTAAAAGCAGAGACAAACATATTCAAGAAATTGAAGCCGGAGCAAAGTCATGTTGCTAGAGCGTTACAAAATATTCCACCTTTATGACGGACAGTGTGTAAAACAAGCTAATCATTTTTTCTGCAAAGGAGATTCAAGACCCTGTATCTTAATTCAAAAATAATAATATATCTAAAAAAAAGATGACATTCAAATTTTGAGCTGAACACTTCTCAAAATTAATCATGTTCTCAAATATTACTATTGCAGATTTTGAATATATGTGTGAAAGATAACAATTAAGTGACAGTGAAATAGCAATTACCATTGCAGCCTACACTACACACAAAAAAAAAACATTGGGACTATAATATGCATTATGACATTGTACACGTACGTTCGGAAGTGAAACCTACAGACATTTAATCAAGTTTTCTTTATCTATCATTAATTATTGACATGTAATATACATATAAACAGATAAGTACAGTTGAATATATATGCAGATACAAATATTAATCATTTTTCAATAAAGTAAAGATTAGACCAAAAAATTTACATACATGACCAAATCTATAATAAAAGGAAATGTGTAAGACAAAAATCTCAACCGTTTCACTAGTGTTTAAAAAAAGATGCCCATCTTCTGTTAAACAACATTGTAGTACAATTGCCTTCAATTCTGTATTTGAAGCAAGCTTGAAATGAATATATATTTTTTAAATTCTTATGGTGAACCAGTAAACGCAAACAACATGTAAAGATATAAGGCATTTTAGTAACCCAATATGAAAAGTAATAAATTGATATTGAAAACAAATAATTGAAGAAACTAATCAAGAGTAAGTCTCCTCTTTGTTATCCAAAAGTATGAACCCTACCACGAATTGAGTTTATCTACATTATATATAAATATTATAAGGTACACATTATACCATGAAACTCTATAATACTTTACTATCATTATCATCATACTACATTGTATATCGTTGATCGTTTATATAGAATAATACATTATAATACATGATACAAACATAACCATCTTCAGTTGAGAATATACCATTTTACAAAAATAATTACATCAGAATTGAGGAGAATTATACAAAAATGGGGCTTATAATATACATGAGTTGATCCTCTCACATAAAAATACAAAGCAATCCAGTTGTATAAAGTTAGGTCGATGATAAAAAAAAATTCTTTTTACAAAATGACAAATAGAATCAATGTCAAAGTCAGTATACATCGAGACAATTTATAACTACATATCAGTAAACATTTATTGAGACTATTTTTCAAAACTAATTACAATTGAACAAAATAAAAAAAAGTACAATTAAGTGCCCCCAAAAGCTAAGAATTTTAAAAAGTGGAATAGGCAGAGAAAGAAAAACCATTATAAGGGAGAAAATTTAAGTGAAAGGTCTGACAGGGCAAAAGTTGTACAAAGTCAGGAAAGTAAAAACTGTTACCTTTTTCTTCCAAAATCTCTGAAAAAGGAATTAAATCTAGTCATACATGTAGCCTACTGAATGTATTTCTTAATAGTTCTATGAATTGTCAATGTTTTTATTCTGCAACAGTTAAATGTTTTAGTATAAATATACGGCAGGATTGAAAATAAAGAGATATATCAAACTATAGTTATAATATGTCTATGTTTTATAAATGCAAATTTTACATGACCGAGGTAAACTGTCAATTTTTCCATTGTTACCAAATAGAAAGATTTATAAAAAGAAAAGATAAACAGTAATATATTGATTTGATGCATAGTGATTGTGAACATAGTTCAAGATGGACATTTATAATATTAGTGATTACAAAAACATTTTTCTTGTTGCAATCACTCAAATTCGATATGATAAATCATGATTATAAAACACTGGTCAGGTGAACATGATTAGGAAATATACACATAAAAACCATCCTCACACAAAATATACTTTTTTTTCATACACTGTATATTACAAATACTTCTCTTTAATTACAAATTCTCATAGTCAAATTTGTAACAAAATATGGATTTATTCCAGAGTATCCCCGTTCACCTCCCATTCAGCTCAAAACAAGCACTGAATCGCAATAATTAAAGCTTTGATACAATACAACATAATTGTGGTTTAGTTGAAGCAAGAGATATCAATTTATATTACCAATCTCTTTCCCTTCCTTAGTTATGAATATCTAACTGTGTGTAATAAGCTAAACAATCTACATACAAGAACATACATAGGGCCCACATCGCCAGATAAAATACAAACTCAGTCTGGTATTATTCTTTATAAACAGAATCTTATCTGTTTTCTTTTCAACCAGCTGGAAATAATATGAAAAAACTTGGAATAAATTTGCTTCTTGTAAGTATCAAATCCTATGGTCTGTCATTCAATATTATGAGATTTGGAAACATGTACTAGCTTCTTCATTGAGTAAAAATAAGTACATATATCAAAGTTGAAATTCATAATTTACTTGATTGAAATATAGGAGTGGATATATTAATTATTTTTCATATAAACAAGTGTAGCAAGTGAAGGAGAAAGGAATGACTTTTGATTAGGACCTACACGTAAAATTGAGCAGGGTAAAAATTCCCTTCTCCGTGGAGGTTCTTTTTAACCCTTTTGGGGTAAAATATCCAGTGTTAATGTTTTGTTAATAATATGGTTGAGGGCTATTTTAGCCTTACGGATGCAAAATCGCCCTTTGCCCCTTGTAAGTTCTTTCCCTAAAAATATAATATGTTTCAAAAATATAAAACTTGGATTATTGACCCGTTATTATTAGTTGATCTTGGTATAACACGGAGATGCCAGCCCCAAAATATTTTTTTTCTATTCTTCAACCGGTTAGGTATCAATTAGAATATCAACTCTGTAGCTAAATTCAATCATTTCTGAGTTGCATTTACATGTCTGTTAGCTTCAGTAGCGGATTTAGACAATAAGGAATGACCGCAAGATGGCGCTATTACTTAATCCTCAAAATTCTACCAATTCAACGCCACTTTTAGATTGTACTAGTAATAAATATGTCTCTGATGAATCTCATTGTTGCATAAGTACGCCATTCAATACAATAGAACATTGGGAATGACTGTGGAATAGGGCCTCTAGGCTAATATCAACTATACCTGTAGTTTATTTCTGATAAATGTCAGCGTTACATGAAGCATTATTGTTATCATTATTACATAATACCTCTTCAATGCACAGGAATATTGGAAATGATTGTGGAATAGGACTCGCCGTTATATTGATTTCTAAACAAACTCAGTGTTCCATGATACTTACTCGTATTTTCGACCAAATTTGGTGATATTCCCTGAAATATTCTAGCGATCATTTTGATAAATATTTCCTTTTTACCATGGGAACCATAAATTGGTAACATTCGAATTTCGGGGTATTTCCTTTAAACATATATTAAAATATATTAAAAATCTTCTACTTAATTAAAAAAATATCATTTAATTAGCATTTTTTTTTGGGGGGGGGGGAGTGGGAGGGGTTTGGTGTACGGCATGTAAAGATGCTCCAAATTGCTCCAAATGTTATTGTCCGGAAAGGATATTTATTTTGCCCCTTTTCTCGTGGGCCCGCTGAGCAGCGCCAGAAGGGCGTTGCTCTATCCCCCTCTTGTTGAACGCGAAACAGGGAAGCAGCAACTACCACTTTTTAACGTGTTTTGGTATGACACGGCCGGGGCTCGAACCCATGACCTCCCGATTATAAGGCGGACGCTCTATCCACTGAGCCAACACAAAGATTACCCTCATGACGTGGTAACTTTAAAGAATCTTCATTACCATGATTACTTTACATTATTATTACAAATATACTACAATATTATACTACAAATATGTGGATTCACAAGGCAAATTGTTCTTGTATACCAAAAGGCTGACTCCGTTAGATGCTATCACGTTACCAGAAGGAGTGATGACACATGGGTAAACGAATATCTTATGGTTGCGAGGATTCTTATATTCCACGATCCTTCTTGCCTGGTTGTCATCACATGACACCTGATCAACGATGTGGATTTGATTCTTTATATCCCAACTTGTGATGTAGAGTGTGTTTGTCAGTTTGTCAACGCAACAGTATGCCCAAGGTGAATCACGACAATGTTCATGATGCACATGGATCTCTTCTCCCGATCTTGAGATGACAGTGAATTCATGTCCACCTGTCTGTACAACGATATCACCTGATGACAAGGCTTGTATCCCACCCCTCAACTCCTTGCCCTGCATCGTAATAGTGTTCACTATCTTACCATCGGCAGGGTTGATGACGTAGATATTAGACTGGCCATACTCAGCAGCGAGGATCATACCATCCTTGTCAACATCAACGAACACACTGTGCAAGATATATCTAAATCTAGATGTATTCTTTGGTATTGTGATGCTTCTCACCACCTTCCATTGTCTGTCATAGAGAGTGATGCATCCATCAAGGCTGTCACCCTGAGTGCTTCCCTCCTTGCCACATACTATTAAGTTACTGTCTACATGGGCACATGATGTGATGAGCCTGATATCTCCTGTAATGACCTGATCTGTGTGTCCACTGCTGATATTTGTAACATACAAATTATTGTTAATACGATCTGAAACACATACTACATTATTGCTGATCAAACCACATACCGATGGGGAATTAATAACGGGTGGAATGGCAATGGATTTGATAATCTCCCATTTTCCGATGTATCTATGAATTCTGGAATATTCATCTCCGCCTATTTTGCCTTCAACTAACTTCACTCTCTGAACCTCGAGCTTCAGCTGGTCAAGAGAGTTCATAATATCCTGATAAACATTCTCACTTACCCTCTCATCAAGTGATGCAATTATCTGACGAGCTTCATTCACTATGGCTTGGTCATCTTGTCTAATTCGTTTTATCTTGGAACCAATGTTATCCATTGTGTCAATGTTGCTCTGATTTTTGCCTCCGAGCTCTTCTATCTTTTTCCCAACCGTCGCATCAATGTCCTTAATATCTGCAAGGAGTTCTGCCTGGGTATATTCGAAGCTTTTTTGTTTCTTTTCTGATTTCTCCGTACTTGATTTGATTTGTTTCTCCCTTGTCTCATTGATGATTCGTATTTCATCATCTGCCTTCTCGTTGATCAAATTAATCTCCTCCCGCTCTTTGTCCTGAACACCCTTTATTCTGTGCTTGAATGCGATGTTAACCTCATCATTCACGGTCTCAAGATGGTTGCTCATGAAAATGGAAGATGCCTGTATTTCTGAGATCAGTTTTTTAGAGCGCTGCTTCATTTCTTCTAACTCTAGCAGTTTTTCTTCCAACTCGCTCCCTATATCCAAGATGACACGTTCAATGTTTTCAAGATGACATGGTTTCTGGTGATCTTTGAGTGCGCATGAATGACAAATTGCCATCTTGTGTTCTTTACAGAAGAATTCGATTGGCTTCCCGTGTACGTCACATGACCATGCCATGTCATGGCCCTTTCTGGGTTTCAGCTGAACTTTGCTCGCCGAAGGAAAGCTGGCCGCCATGATGTCTTGATATGTGCAAATATTTCACCCAAGCAGATTACCTGCGTATGTAAAATCATTTAACAGCAATATTAGAAGAGAGAACATACAGATGCGTAGGCCATAAAGGGATTAGAGAGGCACGGAAAGATAGAGATATAGAGAGAGAGTGAGAGAGAGAGAGAGAGAGAGAGAGAGAGAGACACACACACGCACACACACACACACACATACACACACACACACACACACACACACACACACAAACAGAGATTTTAAAATATGTTACACGGACATACAGAACATATTTCAATCTTCAATTCATACAGTTGAATTTAATTGGCTCCCCGTGTTCGTCACATGACCATGCCATATCATGACCCTTTGGGGTCATCCCGATAGTCCGCGGGTTCGTTAGTCCGCGGGTCCGATAGTCCGCGGGTCCGACAGTCCGCATGGAAAAAAAGTTCGTTAGTCCGAAAATAGAAAAAAAAGATTCGTTAGTCCGAAAATGGAAAAAAAGGGTTCGTTAGTCCGAAAAAAGGTTCGTTAGTCCGAAAATAGAAGAAAGGTTCGTTAGTCCGAAAATGGAAAAAAGGTTTGTTAGTCCGAAAAGAGGTTCGTTAGTCCAAAAATAGAAAAAGGTTCGTTAGTCCGAAAATGGAAAAACAGGTTCGTTAGTCCGAAAATGTAAAAAAGGTTCGTTAGTCCGAAAATAGAAAAAAGGTTCGTTAGTCCGAAACTGAAATAATCTGTGGCGAAGCCGGGAAAATGGAAAGGGCAGGGGTGGTGGAGGGGGAGGGTAGAATCACCATTGTTGTTCAGTTGTTGATTCCGCAATTAAATCCGCCTGCCTATCGACGTAGTGTATTAGCGGCGAGTTGTTCCGATAAAGAATAAGTTCCGCTTTTAAAACGGGCCGTTATCACCCTTGACTAAAAAACTGATTCCATAATTATATCCACTCCGCTTTTATTTCATTAATAAGTTATTTTAAAACATTATCGGCGGCGACTTGTTAATCTTCCGATAAATATTAATTTCCGCTGATAATGTTTTAAATAATTTCTTTCATAAATAAATACGGAACGAATAAAATTGCGGAATTAATTATTTAGTTATTGAGTGATAACGACCCAATTTTAGAAACGAACCTTACTTCATTTTCGGACTAATGAACCTTATTTCGGACTAACAAACCTTTTTTTCCATTTTCGGACTAACGAACTTTTTTTCTATTTCGGACTAACGAACCTTTTTTTCCATTTTCGGACTAACGAACCTTTTTTCCATTTTCGGACTAACGAACCTTTTTTCGGACTAACGAACCTTTTTTCCATGCGGACTATCGGGCTGTAGCCGACCCTTTCTGGGTTTTAGCTGAATAATGGCCGAAGGGAACTTGTCTGCCATGATAGCAGATTACCTAATTATGTATAGTGAGAGAGAGAGAGAGAGAGAGGGAGGGAGATGAAACAAACATTCACAGACATACAGTACATTTTATCTCCAATTTATTTCAGTTGAAAATGCAACCATAATAGAATCCCACACATTTTATGATTTATTTTTATCTCCAACTTCCACATTTGAAACACAGCCATAATGTATGATAGCAATGCACACCCAGTTTGTGAAAAACAATTCATAGGCCTGATATACTATAATGCCTTAATGTAATGTTTAATGTATACAGTAGGAACTAAAAAAAAACAACTTACAAGTAATTTTGCTGTAAAAACGAGAAGCTATTTTGCGCCAGTCGCGAGTCTATATGAGTGTACTTGAATGTACCTGCCCAAAGCGGAACAATGTTTGCGTATAAAAATGTAAAATTATTAAATTAGGTATTTACTAAATTAGGTATTTACAGCCGAGCCAGCATACTCGTGGATGGATGCATATCGACTAAAGAAAAATCATAAATACCAATGAGACATTGAATGAATAACAAATCAAAAATATTTGGCACAATCACACAGGTTTTTGTATAGAAACTGTGTGGGGGTTAGACCTACAGTAAAAAGAGGGAAGAATAAGAGATAAAGAGATAAAAGAAAACTTCCAACTAATATGTATGAGGAGATAGGTTATGTCAGGAATGAGAGGGAGGGGATGGATCGGGCGACGGGGATAAAGAAAACAAGGAAGGAGGAAAATGGGATACGATAGAGGAGAGGGAGAGATGGAGAGGGATAAGTAAGGAGCATAGCAAGCGAAGTTCAAAGAGAGAGAGAGAGAGAGAGAGAGAGAGAGAGAGAGAGAGAGAGAGAGAGAGAGAGAGAGAGAGAGAGAGAGAGAGAGAGAGAGAGAGAGAGAGAGAGAGAGAGAGAGAGAGAGAGAGAGTAAAAGGAGTATTTAAGGTTTTGACAGACGTGTATCAATCAGATATAATTATTTACGTCTGGGACCGTTATTTAACGTCCCCATCCGAGAGACGTGACTGGGTTTCACACCAGGGTCTGCTTCTTGTCAGTGTGTAGGCTGATTGAGAGAGTTGACAATGAGGGGCGAATAGGGAGGTTAAAGAAACTAAGGTAAATTTGCTATTGTAGGTAGATATGGTAGCATATTTATGTTAACTCTTTGAAGAAATACATGGAAAAATTCACTCCATTAGCTTTATACTGCTTACGCCCCCCCCCCACCTTGCTTCTCTTCTTCTACTGATTTATTTGCCTTCATCTTGTTGGTTCATTAAATTTAGAGAGAGAGGAATTATAAGCATGATAAGAAATTAAAAGCAAGAGAGAGAGTTCATGTTTACGGTACCCCATCTCTCTCCCTCTCTCTCTCTCTTCCTCTCTCTCTCTCTCTCTCATTTCTCTCGGTCTCTCTCTCTCTCTCTCTCTCTCTTTCTCTGTCTTTTTCTCTTCGTGTCTCTCTCTGTCTCTCTCTCTCCTTCTTTCTCTATCTCTCTCTCTCTCCTTTATCTTCTCTCTCTCTCTCTCCTCTTTCTCTCTCCCTCTCTTTCTATCTTATATTTTCTCTCTCTCTCTCTCTCTCTCTCTCTCTCTCTAGAATTTTGTTTTCCATCCACCACTCTCCTCACTTACCCCTGCCCCTCTCTAATCGTAATACAACTCCCCCCCCCCTTTTTTTTTTTAGGGGAAACGCTATAAAAACTTATGTTAAAAGCATGCAGTATTTTATTTTTCAATTTTCAATATAAACATCGTTCAAACAAAGTTTCAAAACAAACAAGTAATAATATTCTGTTCATCAAATGGGCACTTTATTCAGAGAGATGTAAAAGGTAACATATGAGGTCAACTAATAGTACATAACTTACATAAGGACACAATGGATGATAATTAGGAATAAATTGGCCCACAATAAACGTGTATTCAGAAAGGAATCAAATGTACAGGAATGTACTGTAATAGCTTTCTAATAAATTTCAGTCTAGAGTGGAGACTAGTCTCCATACTCACTGTTCTTAACTGCAGACCCTAGTAAGCGAACAACATGGGTTTGTGCCTGCAAACTAAACTCTGGGCTAAGATAAACGAGTAGACTGACGAACAACCCCATCACCTATGTGCGAGCAACATACATGAAACAGAAGCGTGGAGGATTTTAAGTCACTTTTGCACACTGACCATGTAGAAATTCAGTCGCCTACTTTTGAGTCTACTGGTTGATATGCAGTTACCCCCCCCCCCCCTCCCACAGAAAAAAAAAATGTACATAACACGTACGTATATGTAGCATTAACCAGTATTAGTTTACAGCCCATTTCAGTAGCCGTGGTAACTAGGAATAAATCAGTTATTACTTGTTCTCATTGATTATTTAATACAAAATCATAGATAACTGAACAAAGTATTTGATTATTGTTTATTAAATAATTAATGTATCTCTCCCTTGGATATAAGGAACATGCGACGATGATAATACTTTTTGTTAATTTATGGCACAGAAAATATACATGATTCAAGTAATAATACAAGTATTTTGCTGTTAAATTTCAATTATAATCATGATTAAAGGAGAATTGTCCCTGTGTAGATAGTTAGCTTACTGTGGATGCAGAAAAATCAAATAAGCACATTAGTGAAGATTTGGTGAAAATCGGATAAATGATAAGAAAGTTATGAGTATTTGAATATTGAGATCTCTAATGACATAGGAAATCTTCTATTGGCAATGCGGTCACCATTTGTGATGTCACAAAGGGAGAACTCCCCATATGGTGTGCACAAAAACTATTCAAAATGTCTCTTTATTTTCATTCTAATGATACAACAGCTTTTCTTTTCATGATATATTATGACTTTCATATATTTACAAGTCATCCCATAAAAAGATTCTTTATTCTCCCTTTAGAATCAAGAAAAATGAGGATTTTAGTACAATGTGTACAATAGATATGGGGAAGATCTCCCTGCATTACATCACACATCATGGTCGCATTGCCAATTGGAGGATCTCCATATCATAAGTGATCTCAAAATCTAAAAATTCATATCTCTCTTATTCATTGCCTGTTTTTTTTTAAACTTTCCCAATATGTTTTGGGGGTTTGCCTCCATTCATTGAAGCTAAATTTCTCTGAGGGGATAATTCCCCTTTAAGATGAATTTACAGAAATATCTTTACAGCCCCCCCCCCCCAAACAAAAAAAAATATGAATATGAAAACAGTGGTACAGGCTAGTGATATAAGAGATCAGAATATACAAAACATTCAACCACATAATTACTGTGAAAGCGTGTATGAAATCGGCAGTAAAGTTGAATTCTCCTATTACCATGATTACAAACCATCAACATGTATTGCGCAAAACCACAGGAGTGTTACAAATTATCATTTTCAATCGTTCAAAAATTTAATTACATAAAGTAGGATATATGTTTTGTTATAATAATAATGTACAGGTTTAAAATATCACTTGAAAACATGGTATGATAAGAGACAACAACTGCAGTTCACATGGATTTGGCATACTGCTCTAAATGGAAGATTTGACTTAATAATTCACAGAAATCAAAAAAAATTTGTAAGTCATGATATTTGTCGTTGTATGTGATGTGAATGGATATTAAATAAGCTAATTAATCAATTTAAAAAAAAAGGCAATTCAAGACCCTGTATCTTAATTTTAAAATAATGATATATCTACAAAGATGACATTCAAAATTTGAGCTGAACAATTCTGAAAATTAATCATGTTCTCAAAAATTACTATTGCAGATTTGAATATATGTGTGAAAGACAACAATTAAGTGACAGTGATTTTAGCTTTCATTGCAGTCTACACTACTACATGTACACACACAAACCATTGGAACTAATAATGCATCATTACATTGTACACATACGTTCAGAAGGTAAACCTACAGACATGTAATCAAGTTTTCCATATCTACATGTATCCTAAATTATTGACATGCAATATACATATAAACAGATAAGTACAGTGGAAAGCAGATACAAATATTAATTGTTTTTCAATAAAGAAAATAATTATCATAATAAGAATCTACATATTTATCTATAATCAAAGGAAATGCATAAGACAAGAATCTCAACCGTTTCACTAGTGTTTCAAAAAAGATGCCCATCTTCTGTTAAACAACATTGTAGTACAATTGCCTTCAATTCTGTGTTTGAAGCAAGTTTGAAATAAATATATATATTTTTTTATTCTTATGGTGAACTACCTGTAGTACACACAATCAACATTTATAAGTATAAGGCATTTTAGTAACCCAATGTGAAGAGTAATAAATTGATATTGAAAATAAATTGTTGAAGAAACTAATCAAGTGTATAAGTCTCCTCTTTGTTATCCAAAAGTATGAACCCTACCACGAATTGAGTTTATCTACATTATATAAACATATTATAAGGTACACATTATACCGAAACTCTATAATACTTTACTATCATTATAATCATACTACATTGTATATCATTGATCATTTATATAGAATATATTATACATTATAATATATGATACAACCATAACCATCTTCACTTGAGAATATACCATTTTACAAAAATAATTGCATCAGAATTGAGGAGTATTAACAAAAATGGACCTTATAATATACATGAGTTGAGCCCCTCACACAAAAATACCAAACAAATCCAGTTATATAAAATTAGGTCGATGATAGAAGAAATTTTTTCCACCAAATAGCTGACAAATAGAATCAATGTCAAAGTCTGTATAAATCTACACAATTTATAACCACATATGAGGGAAAATTTATTGAGTTTATTTTTCAAAACTATATACAATTGAACATAAAAAAAGAAGACAATTAAGTGCCTCCCCAAAAACTAAGAATTTAAAAATCAGAAAAAGCAGAGAAAGAAAGACCATTGCAATGGAGAAAAAAATAGGTGAAAGGTCTGACAGGGCAAAAGTTGTACAAAGTCAGGAAAGTAAAAACTGTTACTTTTTTCTTCCAAAATCTCTGAAAAAAAAGTGTTAAATCTAGTCATTGCCTACTGAATATATTTCTTGATAGTTCAATTGACTATCTCTGTTTTTATAAATATAAGGCAGGATCGAAAATAAAGAGATATATATCAAAATATATTTATAACATGTCTATGTTTTATAAACGGAAATTTTATATGACTGAGGTAAACTGTCAATTTTTCCATGGTTACCAAATAGAAAGATTTATAAAAAGAAAAGATAAACAGTAATATGTTGATTTGATGCATAGTGATTGTGAACACATCATTTAACGATGGACATTGATAATACTGGTGATTACAAAAACATTCTTCTCGTTGCAATCACTCAACTTTGATATGATAAATCATGATTATACAACACTGGTTAAGTCAACATGATTAGAAAATAATTATACACATTGAAACTTTCCTAACACAAAATATACTTTATACAATATATTACAAACACTTCCCTTCATGAAGTTAGAAATTCTCAATTTTAAAACCCTGGAATATAAATACCAATGTATATAATCCCTGTTTTACCTCCCATCCAAAGGAATTCATGTTACCGGACAGCTCACAACCAGCCACAAGAATTCAGTTCTTGTCTTTCTTTGTTCTCTAAAACTTTAAGCTTTGATGTGATACAACATACTTGCAGTTTGCTTGAAAAAGGGGAAATCAATTTCTATTACCAATCTCTTTCCCTTCCTTTGTTATTAATATCTAACTGTATGTAATAAGCTAAACAATCTACTTGCAAGCACATGCATAGGACCTACATCAAGAGATAAAACACAAACTGAAATTGAGACCTTCAAAAAATATATGCTTCAAATATATAAACTTGGATTATTGACCCGTTATTGCGAGTTGATTTTGATATCCTGTAGATGCCAGCCCCAATATATTTGAGTCTATTCTTCAACCGGTTAGGCATCAATGAGAATATCAACTCTTTAGCTAAATTCCATAATTTTTGAGTTACATTGACTGTCTATTAGTTTCAGCAGTGGATTTAGACACTAAGGAATGACCGCAAGATGGCGCTATTCCTTAATCTTCTAAAATCTACCAATTCAAAACCTCTTTTAGACTGTAATAGTACTAATGTCTCTGATGAATCTCCTTGTTGCACAAGTACACTATTCAATACAATAAAACATGTATATATGAGTGTGGAATAGGGCCTCTAGGCTACTATCAACTACCAGTAGATTGTTTCTGATTATTTTTATCATTATTACATCATACCCTTCAATGCACAGGAATATTGGAAATAACAGGACTCACCGATATATAGTTTCTAACAATCTCAGTGTTGCATGATACTTACTCGTAATTTCGACCAAATTTGGTGACATTTCCTGAAATTTTCTAGCGAACATTTTGATAAATAACTTTTTTTTTTTACCATGGGAACCATAAATTGGCCACCGTGTTATTCAAATTTCGGGGTATTTCTTTTAAACATAACCAAAAATATACTAAAAATCCTATACTCTAAATACATAATTAAAAAAATATAATTCAATTAGCATTTCTTTTTTTTATACGGCATTTAAAGATCACCAGCATGATCTAGTAACAATCTTCATTATAGTTCAGTTCAGTTCCGTTTATTCCTTTCAACATTCAAAAATATTTACATTACAAAATAAGCATCAAACATTTTTTAATATAATATATAACAAATTATTTACAAAAATGATATCAGTGTCAATGTACAATATGTGTACAAATTAGACATTCTTTAAAAATGAAATACGAGAACTTTTAGAAAAAGCCTATAAGTGGCTTTGTAAAAATAAGTTTACATTAAAGTATAATACGATTCAAGTATTCATGGAGCATAGGTGTATATTAGGAAAATAATATCATTAAAAAGAGGTAATTTGGTTGGACATTCAATGATACTTACACTCACTACTCACTGGTATTGCAACCTAGCTACAATGCTATATTTTTCAAGTTTACAAGTCTTTTTTAAGTTGTCATATTCCATTCCATGGCCGGAGATTTGTCGAATATTTTTTGTATATTCTAAAAGAGGAGACTTGTCCCTTTTAAATCCCGAGAGCAGTAAATACTCAGACATTTGGGTGACAAAAGGACAAAGGCCCCAAAAATGAAATGGGGGGGGGGGGGGGGGGGGGGGGTCGGGATTATCAGTAAATAAAATCATGAAACCTATTTCATATTTCTCCGGAAACCATTTAAATGTTACATTTATACCTTATGCAAATTAGAAACTGTCATAAAGAACCATCACAAAGGCAAATGAAAGAAACACCACTCACGGAAGAAAAAAGAATCTTTAACGTCGTTGCTATATGGAGGTTATACATGCCAAAATAGAGCTCGTGAACATCCAATAAAAAGTATTATATACCTCATTTTAAGAATCTTTAATAATCCTGTCTTCTGATTGGTTGAAAGTGCAGTCATAATCTGACCTATGGCCGCCATAGACATTTTTCCCGGTTTTACCGGTCAATAGAACATTTTTACAGTACTTTTTGCCCATGGGCATAGTGCGATCCCCATTTGTTTACGTGCAAGGCTGCTGCGCATGCACTTTATTTCAGATACCATAATTTGCGGCGCGATTTGGTCGATAATTTTAGACAACTCCGCTGCTTGTGCGCAGGCCCCTGAAGGTCCGCCATCTTTGCTGTGACATTTGAACGGTTCTATAAGCCCCATACATATTCATTTTGTAAGATGCTTCCATACCGCGCATATGCAATACACGCAACTAAAAAGAAAAACGCGGAGCAGTGTCGAGCATGCGCATTGAGAGAGGTCAAATCGGGACAAATTATGCATATATGTTAATATATTCATTACGCGGCGCATCGAAATTGACGAATCGGCGTCTTGAAAAGTTTTATGGTAATTTAGCAAAACCCAGCTAAAAGATAAACAATGACGTCACAATAAGAAAAATAATCGGGGATGTCCCTTTTTTAATTACTTGTACTTGTATTCATTTTATTATCTCGTCACACTCAACCATTCTGCATATTTCCCATTCTTTTCGTGCCGATCTCTTTCTCTCGCTCTCTATTGATATTGACCAAAGGGCGTTCTTGAAAGTTTAATGGTTATTTAGCAAAATCCAGCTGTTAAACATACACAATAAGATTATTTATCGGGCTGTCCTTTTTTTTTTCTTCATTATTTATGATCTCGTTCACAACCCACCCCCCCCCCCCAATCTCTTTCTATCCATGGCAATTTCTCTCTCTCTTACAGTATGAAATATGCATATTGTACGAACAATACCACATGTTTAATTATATTCCAAGGATCTATCTCTCCCAATATTATCACATCATTTCAGATATTTCTTTACATTTATTCCTTCTCTTTCCATTATCACTTTTAGTTTCTCTTAATCTAAGGTATATTGGGCTAATTATCATTTATAAAATATCTTTAAATATAATGAATACACTACAATGAAATTGCTACCCCTCTATAGTTTTCTCTCTCGTCTCTAATTCCAATTTCATCACTCCAGCTTAATTGGTTATTTCTTTTCCATATCTATTTTCTGCTCCCTATACCCTCTCCCTCTCTTCCTCCATCTTTAGTCTACTCTCAACTAAGACAACTTCAAATTGATTTTCTTTTTTATTCATTTATTTTTTAAACATATCAATAAAAATCACAAAATATATATTTTGGGCATCTGAAATTAGTTCATATTTTCGTGTCCATTTTTAATTTGCAGTTTAATGTTCACAGGAAATGTATCATGATGCAGACAATATTCAAAAATTCAAATGAAGTATTTGTATTTTTTTTTTCTACTTAAATTATCTATCGAGGCAGTTGGTCCAGATTCACAATATATAGTAAACGATGGCTCAAACTTGGTTCTCGAAATTATGTCCTGCAGACTTTCAGCTGGGTAGATGTTTGTTCATGTTTTCCAAGCATTCGCATCAATAATCCAGCAGTCACCATCATAGCTTGGTTTTACTTTTAGCTCCACGGAGTTGACATCAAAAAGTCTGTTTTATGGAAATGAGAAAATATTTTTAAAGACATTATTAACAATTTTATTATTGACATGTTACAGAAATTCTGCACTTTTTTGTTGAGATGCATTTTTGTTTAATTATATTATAAAGCCATTTATTTAATAAAAATACAAAAAGTGAAAAAAAAGAGGGGGGAATAAACATTTTGTATTTTCCCTTGCTTAATGTAGTTTAAATTATTTATGACTTCAAATTCCAATTAGTTTGTTAATACACTGAAGGCAAAAAAAAGGAAAAAAAAAGAAGAAGAAGAAGGAAAAGGACAAGAAACGAAAAAGTAATTCATCCTTGAAGAGTTAGTTCCCAAGCGTTTATAAAAGAAGTATATGAAACACTTCTACCTATGCTTACTTAGGGCCTAAGTATTTATTTTTTTATTATTATTATTATTATGATTATTATTTACGACTTCTCTACAAAACTTAGGACAAAATACTGATTTTATATAATCGGAATATGTACCTGTCATTTTTAGAACATTCTAGGATTTTCAACTTTAGTCTTCAATCCCAAATAGACGAGGCCTAGATGTAGTTGTTATAAAAATGGAACATCCAGACCCGGGCAGAAGCCAGCAACTACCTGAAGGGATTTAAAAGAAAAAGAAAGAAAAGGTAAAAAGATAACAGGTCATACATAAGACTTAATTGTTCAACAATATGGGCTTTTTAGGCCTTTAATAATCTACAAGAATAGATTGCAACCTCCAGTTAAAATTCCAGCAGGAGTATTGTGGAGGAACAACAGCAAAGTACCAAGTAGGCCTACCACATATACCCAGTTGTTGTATGTCCGGACGGGTTGTTTGTCCGGACAAAGACGGCAATTCTAGGAGTTTGTGATCAGTATTTCGTTAATTGATTGAAAATAATATCAGACAATATAACAAAGCACAAATGTTCACAAATATTTTTGCTATTTACTGCACAAATTTTGAGAAAATCGAGAGCAAAAGATGATGTTTTTATCTGCTTAAGTGTCCGGACAACGGGCCCCCCATCCTACGTTCAAACTTGGGTGGGGAGGTCACTCTCAATTAAAGTGTGTGATGCACATGATCACATGTCTACCAAACATTCAAACTTCAATCCGTGCCTCGTAGAAAGCCAACGGGACTTTAAAAAAAAAAAACACAGTCAACAACAACAACATCAACACCTAAAAGCTCTTTTCTGCCAATTGTGGTCTAAACATCCCACACAATTAACGGAGAGTAACCTTCCTTGACGTAACAAAATGACATAGATCTATTCTAGTTCCATGAAAATAAATAGATCTAGATTCTAATTTCTAAATAAATAAATAAAGTCATTGAGGCAGAAGCAGAAGGTTTATCAATGACAATGTCGATGCTGGTCACCCACATCCATGTAGATCTATCGGTACCTTCAAATCATTTGATGATTCGTCTGACTAGATCTAACTTAGATCCAGATCCAGATAATTATGCTAGGCCCGAAACTGGCATAGGCCTGAATGGGTAAGATCTCGACTTGGTCTTGGCTTGGGAGTAGGGTCTATCTCTAGATTTTCTGGACTGACAAGAGATAAATTCTGGTCGGTCGATGACTTGACGTAAATGACGACTTTTGACTTAACTTGGCAGATAATGAATCAGACTTCAACTTCAAGTTCAGCGTCGACACAATTAGACCAGAATATGAGTAGGCCTAGGCCTAACAGAAGAAGGGCCTATTAAAGTGAATTCTCGGCCTACACGTTCGGGTGTTCTTTGTTAAAATTGATCGGGACTACCCCGCAAAACTTCGCCAAAAGTCTAGCCTAGGCCTAGGCCGAGCAGCACCAACTGGGAAGGCGACGTCGATCTATTCTAGGGTAAGATAGCAATGCCAATACAATAGGATAATGTACGGTACGTCTTCACAAGTAAACAGCGCCCGACGATGGAAAATGTAATCTCAGTTCTAAGGAAGATGTTTTAATTTAAGTTCATATATTACTCTCTTGAACCGATTAAAAATATAAAGAAATTATTGCAGATCACCTACAATTATCTAAATTATCTAAAGAAATATTTTCATATTCGAAATTTAATCATAATTACAGCGGTACTCACCTCGTAATTTTCCAAAAATTTAATCCCTTTTCGTGCGGGTGACGTCATTTCATTTATCAGTCAGCCGGAAGTGACGAGAAAGGTCAGAAAGATAAGTCGGAGAAAAATAAATATTCATGAGGCATGGTCCAATCAAAGTGAAGTATTTTCCGAGTACGCAATGGTGAAAATGAATAATGAATATCAATGGGGGCTTATAGAAATTTGAAATGTCACAAAAGGGGCGAGGCCTAATCGAGTTTTGATGACGTAACGTGAATGCGCCTGCTGTAGCTAATATGCAAATGAGAAAATCCGCGGGTGCCACCTTGTCGTCTATCAGTTGTAGGTACAGGTATGTCTATGCTTGTGCGTCAACGCGCGTGCGCGCAGCGTAGACAAATTCTTTCGTCGCGCGCGCTAGAACGGATCCCAGATTTCTAGTTGAGCGTTAAGCCTGAATTCCGATGACGATGTTGATCTAGATCTAACAAGCGATTTAGAGGTTAATCTGGAGGGTGCTTCCTTTTTGCAGTTTGCAGTTAGTTGTAATAAGTAGAATGCAAATGTGTTGCCTGTGCGTGTGGTGAGCATGCATGGCCTGCAGAGCCAGAGGCTCGAACTGACTTAAACTTTCATGACTCTAGGCTAGTCTAGATCTAACGTTAGGCCTATTTTAGAATCTAGATCGTAGACTTCACTTAGACTTAGTTCTAGGTCAAAATTAGACCATGTTTGTTGTTTTTAGATTCGGCATATAAAATATATATTGACTGCTTTTATTTTCGGGACATGGTCGTTTCTAGACTGCTCTCGGGAATCTCCGAATCTGCCATAACCCGCGACCTGCGGTCTTGGGTTATAGCAGATGCGGAGATTCCCTTGAGCAGGATCTAGAAACGACCATGTCCCTCAAAGCAGTCAATATATCTATAATAGAAGTGCGAAAATTTCGATTTCTTTTGCAAACTACATTAACAATAAACAATAACTTAGCTGTAATTTGAAGATTCGGTGGAATAAACTTGCATTAAATCGTCATTGCAACATGGGACTAAATTTTTCCTTGGCAACGACCGAAAAAAAAATATCTTCTCCGGATGTTGCTCCTTTTGTCTGCCATTAATTGTAATGCTACCTTTTTGACCAATGTCAATTTGCCACAATGATAATGGAAACATGTAAACAGTTTGCGGAGAAATATGACTCCTCCATTAATACTTGTATTCACTGATAATCCCAACCTCTGTAAGTTTCATTTTCGGGGCCTTCTTCTCTAGTGGCCCCTTTAATTGTTTAAAAATTGTCCGGGTCTGGTCATCTACTGCTCTTAGGGAATAAAAAGAGACAAATCTCCTTTTTCAGAATATACAACAATTTTTGGCAAGACTCCGGCCATGAACGAAATATGGTAGCATATTATAAGAATTGTAAACTTGAAATATATAGCATTTTAGCTATGTTGCATACCAGTGAGTAGTGAGTGTAGAATAAAAGTTCAATTTTAATTTATCTTTAACTTGAAGTTGTACGTTCCAAGTATCCGGTAGGGCATTTCTATCAGATTTCAGAAGTCTTAGCTTTCCATATATGAAATAAATTGCACATTCTAGTTTTGGGGGCATGCACTTGGGTATTGATTGAAAAAATGGCAGATATTTTGTTTTGGAAGTAAATCTTGAAAATATTAAAAACTAATAAGTGCTATATAATATATGAATGAATCAAATATTTTTAATGCTTTTAGCTTTTGAAGTAAAGAATCAGAATGAGCATAATAAATACTAATAGTACAAATACGTAAGGCCCCTTTTCTGTATAACTTCAAAAGAGTATTGACTTTTCCTTGCTATGCGATGAATTTCCCCAGACAATCATACAATATGTGAGATAGGGTAAAATAAATGAATTGTACATATTAAATAATATAGGCATAGGAACATTAAACTTCAATTTATACAGAATACCTGTATCATATTACCATGATAACTTTACATTACATTACAAATATACTACAATTATACTACAAATATTATTATGTGGATTCAAAGATTTACAAGGCAAATTTGTTCTGGAATACCAAAAGGCTGAGTCCGTTACATGCCACAAGGTTACCAGAAGGTTTGATGACACATGCATGACATGGGCCACTGTCTTGGCGGTCAGAATTCTTATATTCCACGGTCCTTCTTGCCTGGCTGCCATCACATGACACCTGATCAACCGTCTGGATTTGATTCTGTTTTCTGTTTATCCCAATTTGTGATGTAGAGTGTGTTTGTCAATTTGTCAACGCAACAGTGTGCCCAAACTGAACCATGAGAATGTACATGATGTACATGGATCTCTTCTCCTGATCTTGAGATGACAGTGAATTCATGTCCACCTGTCTTCACAACGATATCACCTGATGACAAGGCTTGTATCTCACCCATCACGTCCTTGTCCTCCATCGTAATAGTGTTCACTATCTTATCATCAGCAGGGTTGATGACGTAGATATTAGACTGACCAAACTGAGCTGCGAGGATCATACCATCCTTGTCAACATCAACGTATACATCATTCCACTCGATAAATGTAGATGTATTGCTCGGTATGGTGATGTTTCTTACCACCTTCCACTGTCTGTCATAGAAAGTGATGCATATATCACTATCAAGGTAGTGAAATATTTCCCGCTTGCCACATACTATTAAGTTACTGTCTACACGGGCACATGATGTGATGTGCTTGATATCTCCTGTAATGACCTGATCTGTGTGTCCACTGCTAATGTTTGTAACATACAAATTTTTGTTACGATCTGAAACACATACTTCATTATTGCTGATCAAACCACATATCAATGGGTTGTTAATAACTTTTGGAATGTCAATGGATTTGAGAATCTCCCATTTCCCGATGTAGCCATGAAGTCTGGAGTAGTCATCTCCGCCTATTTTGCCATCAACGAACTTCACTCTCTGAACCTCGAGCTTCAGCTGGTCTAGAGAGTCAATAATATCCTGATAAACATTCTCAGTTACCCTCTCATCAAGTGATGCAATTATCTGACGAGCTTCATCCAATATGGCTTTGTCATCTTGTCTTATTCGTTTTATCATGAAACCTATGTTATCCATTGTGTCGATGTTGTTCTGATTTTTGCCTCCGAGCTCTTCTATCTTTTTCCCAACCGTCGTATCAATGTCCTTACTATCTGCAAGGAGTTGTGCCTGGGTATCTTCAAAGCATTTTTGTTCCGTTGTTGATTTGTCCCTACTTGATTTTATTTGTTTCTCCCTTGTATCATTGATGATACGTATTTGATCATTGAGGATTCGTATTTGATCATCTGCCTTCTCATTGATCAAATTAATTTCCTGCCGCTCTTTGTCTTGAACACTCTTTATTTTATGCTCGAATGCGATGTTAACCTCATCATTCACGGTCTTAAGGTGGTTGCTCATGAAAGTGGAAGATGACTGTAACTCAGAGATCAGTTTCTTAGAGCGCTGCTTCATTTTTTCTAACTCCAGCAGTTTATATTCCAACTCGCTCCCTATCTCCAAGATGACATCTCCAATGTTATCTAGATGACATGGTTTCTGGTGATCTTTGGTTGCGCATGAATGACAAATTGCGATATTGTGTTCTTTACAGTAGAATTCGATTGGCTTCCCGTGTACATCACATGACCATGCCATGTCATGGCCCTTTCTGGGTTTCAGCTGAACTTTGCTCCCCGAAGGAAACTTGTCCGCCATGATGTCTTGATGTGCAAATATACCTGCGTATGTAAAATCATTTAACAGCAATATTAGAAGAGAGAACATACAGATATGGCCATAAAGGGAGAGAAAGAGAGATAAAGTGTGTTGTGTGTGTGTGATGTGTGTGTGTGTGTGTGTGTGTGTGTGTGTGTGAGAGAGAGAGAGAGACAGACAGACAGAGAGACAGAAAAACAGAGACAGATAGAGAGAGACAGAGAAAGGCACGTACAGAACGTATTTACACAGTTGAACCTGTTAACCAATGCAACCATAATATATGCACACAGATTATCATTTTTATCTCCAACTTTCACATTTGAAACAGAGCTATAATGTAATAACAATGAACACAAAGTTTTAAATTGTGAACACCAGATGTATCTCTAGGTCTAGTATAATATTATCAATGCAATCATGTAATCTATTATGTATAGGAGGAACAAAAAATAAACTTACAAGTAATTTTGCCCCAGCCGTGGGTCTATGTGCACTTGAATGTACCTTCCCAAAGCGGAACTACGTGTGCATATAAAAATGCGATATTATTAAATCGGGTATTTACAGCCAAGCCAGTATACTCATGGATGGATGCACATCAATCAAAGACGACAGCAAAAACGAGTCAGACATTGAACATGTAGAATGAAATACAAATCAACAATGTTTGGCACAATCACAATGGCGTCTGTAAAAAAAAAAAAAAAAATATATATATATATATATATATATATATATATATATATATATATATATATATTATACAGTACGACCAGAAGAAAACAAAAAACCAAGATAGTTTATCATAACTTAATTTATTCAGAATTCATAGATGACCATCAATGTGAAGCCTATAATATCTTATTTCACTTCATGAAATCAATACGACTTATATGTCACGCTTGAGTGAGTAAAAACAATTTGAAGAGAGGGACAAAAACTCGTTTGGCTGGCGTAAATATGAATTCTCTTTCGAATCTATATATCAGGAAAGTTCATTTCCTACCCTTTCATATGACACCACAACCAATAAAATGCTTCAAAATAAAGAACTAAAAAAAAAAAAAAAAATTTCAATCGAATAGTGCTTGCATTTCAATTATTTCATCCAATAAATTGTTTGTTGTCGTCCGGGCACAAGGCAGGGGTAAACAAAAATCCATGCCATGGATAGATACCAATAACGGCATTTTCCTATTTCTGAGCATTTTTCTTAGTTATGGTAGTCATGAAAGGACTAAAATGAACTTTTTAAATGAGTAGATTTAGATAAATTTTCATAGATTACCAGCCGCCAAACGACTCTTTTGGTTTCCTCTCTTCAAAATTGTTGTTTGTTACTCACTCCTGCATGCAAGACATATAAATCATATAAGTTTAATGAAATAAGACACTCTAAGCTAAAAATTGATGGGTCAGTTTATGAACTTTGAGTAAGATTAAGTATTACAAACAAAAGGTTGCTCATTCTCTCCTTTATCTCTCTCACACCACTTTCACACCAATATCGCATCAAAAAACTCACGCGAAACAAACATAATAGTCAGGCGAAACGGAGTTTAAATGTTCGGCAACACTCGCCAATCGTGATACGTCTTGTCGAAATGAGAGAGAAGTCGCAGATCAAAGATCCGAGTAAATCGACAAACTAATAAAAAACCAAATTTTGAGGAAAGTTTTTTTTTTTTTTTCTGGTTCTACCATGCTTCATCTTTGCTCTGTAAAAATAATGAGTGAAAAATGATAACGGAAAGGGTAAAAGCAGTTTTTCGGCGAGTCGTTTTTTCGGTCATAATTTTTTTCCCGGACATACAAGCGCACGTCACCTCATTTCCCCTCCGTTAGCTCCACCCTAAGCAACGCATGGCTTTTGTTGTTGGACGTTCACGGTCATCGTGTTGTGTGATTTCTATTGCTTTTTATTTCGTTTTGTGAGCGAATAGCGAACTAAACTTCTCTTAGCTGCACTCAGCGTGGCGATGCCACAATTATGCTGTGAATAAAGCGTTTTCATCCGGGAAGCGGAGCACGCAAACGAATGTCAATATAATCGGTGGGGGGGGATGGGGGGGGGGGGGAGGGGGGGGGGGGGGGGGGGGGGGGGGGGGGGGGGGAGGAGGGGGGGTTTATGTGGGGAAAAGTACTTATTGCTTTAGACTTAGGCTATCTGGATCAAATGAATGTTAATTTCAGCATTTTATTTAGGGGCCGCGATATCTGTTGTCCTGATGGGAAATTAAAAACCTCCCTATAACAAATTTGGTCCATCAGGGAAACATAAGCACACAAAAAAGGTGACGTATCATAATACTTCTGATAAAAGTATTTGGTTAAAGTCTTAAGCGCGTAAGAGATTGCTAATTAAATTGAAAAAAAAAATATGGTTTTAAAATTGGTTGATATGGCATTATGTGGAAACCAATGAGCTAAGGGGGGGGGGGGGGGGAGTGGCAATTAATCTAGTTTATAACTGCGGCTGGTATCTCACTTTTTGGGAACTACTTTGAAACATTTAAGACAGGCTTAGAAACAAGTTTGAGACGCAGTGTTGAGACGTCGCGGAACGTCTCCGAGACGTTTTCAGACGCGGATACTACTTTGAGACATTTCTCTGAAACTGCTTGAAACAGATATCAAAAGATAAAGTGTTTCATGAGTCGCGGAGACGTCTTCCGCAAAAAGAATAGAAGTTTTGTTCCCGTGAGAATAAATATATAAGACGTCTCCTGAATTACGGAGACGGATTTCTCTACATAATGCCGTCTGAAGCGTCTCGGAGACGTCTCTAATACTATTTATCCGTCGCGGAGACGAAATGTGTATCTGTCTGCGGAGACGTCTCCGCAGGTGAGAATGAGACCCATTAGCTACTAGCAAATTTCTGCAGTTTATTTTACAAAGTATGTGTTTTAAAAAGTAGCGTTTTCACTAAACACGCGAAATCAAAATACGATTTACTCTTAAATAATTCATTTCTAAAATTATTAATATCTTCTTATTACTGGTAACAAGTTTGATCAATAAAAGACGAGATCGAGCAATAATTTACGTTTTTATTTCACATTGTCTTAAGCTACCGTAGCCACTCATAAAACGTGATCAAGAAATTCTAAATACATTCCGTGAGGCGCAAATAATTTATAAAAACATTTTTGGAGGCTTATCTCTATAATATTACTTATTCAAAGAATATAAACAAAATGCATAACCCTGTACAAGAATATTTTGTCTATAGACCATTATATGGTTTAAAATTTCCAACAGAGTCAGATCAAAATGACTCGCTTTATTATGAGTAAGAGATACGGCGATTGACATTCAGAAGAACGCACGCCAAACATCGGAATAAAACCCAAAAAAGGTTTTAAAATAGTTTTGTTTCTAACTAATAGCGCCAGGATTGGTCAACAGCTTTTCTTAAAAGATCGGACTTTTTCTTAAAACAATGAAAGAGCATGACGTTTTCATTATTTGACGAAGATATAAAACAACACCAAATTCAGCTTCTTTTTTTTTTTTTGAGAAGATTGAACATCGCCGTTATTTCCGCTTGCTGCGCTTGCCATCGATCATGCCTGACGGACGAGTATTGTCTCTGTAACCTGAATGCAGCCTCCTCATTGTCAATCGTTTCACCTTGTAACAAGTGGTTGCTAGGGCATTTCGGTGAGTCAGCGATGACAGAGTGTTCTATTTTTCTGCGGCGGGGGTGCAAAGGAAGTCAAACTTCGCAGACGTTTTCTCTCTTGATTTTGATTTCCAAGAGCACAATTCCCTCGCGTTCAGAGGCTAATATCTCCACTTCTATTTACTCTTTACAGTCGGTTATATATCAAATTCAAGGCATATGAATCAGGGATCAATAATATCAAATAACATGGATTTCAAAAAATTGCGAGTAGTCTCTCCTTTCGACGTGACGCATCACATATTTAGAACTCACTTTAATAGTCTTATTTTCAGGCACAAGTACATATTCGTAACACCTCCCCCATAAAAGAGAAAACTTATAACAAAACTTTTCGAACAATAAAGTTTACATGGTTAAAGTATTTAAACAACACAGAATACGAATATGTAATGACATTTCAATATAACAACTTCAAATTCTGAGATTGCATAACCAAATTATATAAACACTTTTTATAGAATGTTACACAATGTCATGATTTTTACCTCATACTACAACCTAGTTTACAGTATACATTTTGTGTGACAATCTCAAACTATTATGTTATCTTACCAAATAGACATGGTTAACAATACCATCAAAACAAAATGCAATATAATGCATAACATTTCTTTCTTAGCATAATCACATACTCATTAATTTTAATTATCATGCACTTTACCATTTTGTTGGACCAATCATGCTTTTGGCCTCACAAAGTATCATTTACAAAACACAAATTTTTAACATTTCCATCAAATGACATATTTGATATAATGAAAAATCAACCTGCAAAGGAAACATGGTAAACATTTATCAATCACAAAATGTTCATATTCTTTGTCAGTGATATTTCTTTGTTGTGTTATTTATTTGTATCAATTTACAAAGAAAACCAATGATTTTTCTTTTTGTTTTTATGTTTTTGTGTGTGTGTACTTCTGTTTAGGTGTAGTATTTTTGCTAGCGCATCTCCTGTAACACCTTTTTGCCAACTCTTCAACTTGCCCACATCACTCTCTAACAATATTTCGATCGAACGGCCTCGCCATACTGCTTGTTAAGAGTGGAAATGTACTATTTACGCGCATGCGCAAACTTAAATAAATCTTTATCCTTAGATTTACTATCGAAACGATTTAACGGTTTAAACTTGCCTTAAGACTAACATAAAACCAAATCCCTGCAAATTTGCAGTATTATTTCTAAACTAACGAAACAAATCCCTGCCTTTACCATTAGCCAACACAACAGGAATGTACTGGAAGAAACTTCCCAAAACTGATCACAGACAATGCACTTCAAAGTTCCTTCATTAACTCGTCTGGACAAGCTCCGAGACACGACACCGCTTGACAGACTCCGAAAACGATACCGCCTGGACCAACCCCTAAATGACATCGCCTGGGCCGACTCCGAAGGACGACACCACCCGGAAAACTCCGAGAGACGACTAATAAACAACAATCAAAGTTTCTTTACGATCATACAAATACGCCTGGACCAACCCCTAGATGACATCGCCTGGGCCGACTCCGAAGGACGACATCACCTGGGAAAAAACCTCCGAGAGACGATTTATACCATCAACATAAATCTGCTAAATTTCGTCGGGACAAACTCCTAGACCATATCGCCTGTCCGACCGAGGGACGACATTGCCTGGATAAACTCCGAGGGGTGACATCGCCTGGGCTGGGACGACATCACCTGGCCAACCCCTAAACGATATCGACTGGACCGACTCCGAGAGACGACATCGCTTGGGAAAACTCCGAACGACGATATTAGCAAAGCGCCTAATAGGCCGAGCCGAATCGTTAATATGCATAGATCTAGTCCACATTTTCGATGCCGGGTCTGACTCCGAGCGACAACGAAAAGCGCTACACAACCGGCCAGCATAGGCTACAATTTACATACACACAAATTGTCACAAGACATCGACACAGACTACCGCCGATAACAACATGCTATACGTACTACGCGGCTAATCAACACAGTAGGGCCTAAGCCTACACAACAACAATAACACTAGAAAGGTTTCACTTTCTAACTAAATCAAAGCAACGAAAACACGGCTTGTTTTTGTCCGTTCACGGACTTTAGCCCCCATATTACAAACAAAAGGTTGCTCATTCTCTCCTTTATCTCTCTCACACCACTTTCACACCAATATCGCATCAAAAACTCACCGAAAACAACATAATAGTCAGGCGAAACGGAGTTTAAATGTTCGGCAAAACACTCGCCATATTTAGAACTCACTTTAATAGTCTTATTTTCAGGCACAAGTACATATTCGTAACATTAAGTTATGATAAAACATCGATTAATCTCGAATTCGTTTTTCTGGGTCGCACTGTATAACTGGGGGCGGTTAGGCGTGCGTAGCAGGGAAAGAGACAAAGAAAAGTTTTAACTACTAGGTATCAGGAGATAAGTATTTTACGTCAGCAAAGAGAGAGGAGGTCGAGGAAAAGAAGGAGGGGAAAATTAATGCACACACAGTTTGTGAAAATAACTCATTTGTAGGCCTGATGCACTAATATGCTTTTCAGACTGCAGTTAAAATCCTTAACCCCAGGAAATAGGTAGGGCTAAGGGGGGCCTTAGTACCACCTATTTCCTGGGGTTAAGCTTAGCACGCTTCGGTTTCAGACTGCGTTTTACCAAAGTAGGCTAGCACGGTAAATAGTACGGTACTATCTGGCCCTGCTAAAAAGCAGGGTTAGCCGGGTAATTGCGGAGTTAGCCGGGCAATTGCGGTGCTAAGAGTTGCAGTCTGAAACCAAACCGTGCTAAGGAAAAGCGGGGCTAAGCATTAGCCAATCAATGAAAATGTGGTCATGAATATGCATAATTATTTGTAAACTTGATTACACAAGTAAAGAGAAAAACAATAAATAACATAAAGAAAAAGAGAAAAACAATGAATAACATAAGGAAAAAGAGAAAATACAATGAACAACATAAGGAAAAAGAGAAAAACAATGAATAACATAAAGAAAAAGAGAAAAACATAGAATAACATAAGGAAAAAGAGAAAAACAATAAAGAACATGAGGAAAACAGAAAAGCAATGAATAACATAAGGAAAGAAAGAAAAACAAAGAATAACATAAGGGAAAAGAGGAAAATAATAAATTGAAACAATAAATAACATAAGGAAAAAGAGAAAAACAATGAATAACATATGGAAAAAGAGAAAAACAATGAATAACATAAGGAAAAAGAAAAAGCATTGAATAACATAAGGAAAGAAAGAAAAACATAGAATAACATAAGGGAAAAGAGGAAAATAATGAATTAAAACAATGAATAACATAAGAAAAAGAGAAAAACAATGTAAAACATAAGGAAAAAGAGAAAAACAATGAATAACAAGGAAAAAGAGAAGAGCAATGAATAACATAAGGAAAGATAGAAAAACAAGGAATAACATAAGGACAGAGAGAAAAAAAATAAATAGCATAAGGAAAAAGAGAAAAACAATGAATAACAAAAGGAAAGATAGAAAACATAGAATAACATAAGGAAAGAGAGGAAAACAATGAAGAGAATGAAATCATTAATATTCATGATCCAGCAAATAGTCTGGGGTTAAGGAATACCCAGTGTGAAAAGCATTTAATTTCTTAACCCCGGCTAAAGCAAATAGTATGGGCTTAAGAAACACAGTCTGAAGCAAAAAAAAGTAGTACGGGGTTAAGGATAGTATGGGGTAAGGATATACGGGGTTAAGAAATAGCAGTCTGAAAAGGGTATAAAAAATGTAATGTTTAATGTATAGTAGGGAACTAAAATACAAACTTGATTTGATTTGATTTTATTCGTCGAGTGTACATAAATGAGATAATAGAAGAAACACCGACAAGGATAGCCCTGAAAGCCGAAAGGCTTATTTACAGTGGGGTCCTTTCTAGTGAAACATATAACATAATATGATAACAAAACATATAATAACTTAATGAAATATAACAACAAATAATGATATAAAAACATGAACAAAAGACCAATCTTTTTTTTTTTTTTTTTTTTTTTTTTGCTATTTATACAAACCGTTAATAACGTGCAATATTAAATATTCAAGCAAAATATACTTTAACGTAATTTGTTCTCTAATAAAACAATGATTGATTGTGACTAAGCTGTTAACTGCATTTTGTGCTACTGATGCTTTTGAGTAGTTTCCTGTTTAGGTGTTGCTTTAAGCACTCTTTAAGTATAAACATTCTGAATAGCTTTAACATGATTTGGAAGAGAATTCCAGCATTGGATACCATTGAAATAAAAAGTGTTTCCTATATATATCCTTCAAGTTTTGGTAAAACAAAAATAAAATGACTATTCCTAGTTACGTTCATGGATATTTGAGACACGAGTGAAATTTATTAGTTATATCAGGCCGTACTAGGATTTTTACGGGGGGGGGGGGGGGGGGGGTCGAAATCTGAAAAAGTGGACCTTTTTCATGGATTTTTTTTTTTTCGAGCGCGAAGCGAGAGCAGAAAAGTTTGAGTTTAAAACTTGGAGTATATTGCACTTCAGAAAAAATTTAAACCAACCGGCCCCAAATTTTAACGCAACCGTTGGTCAAATATGAACTTACCAACTGTTTGGTTAAACGCGTTAACCAACGCCCAGTTGGTAAAAATTTAACACAATTATGTATTAAAACTTTAATAAAAAGTTGTTAAAATATTTTAACCAACCCTAGTTGGTTAAATTTTTTAATACTTAATGGTTATTTTCTTTTTTTATACATCATGTTTGATGACCGGACTGGACCGGCCGCCTTTTGACAATTTGATCAAAGTATTGTACAAATAACATGAAGAGTTATGCCTGTATTATTAGACTACATGCATATATTGTTTGGCCTAAATAGGGTAGGCCTACAGGTAGCCTAAGTATTGGTCCAGTAAGTCAGTACAAATATCATTACTCTCGGTTCAGACGTTAGGTCTACACTGAAAACCTAAACGGGTAGACCGACTAGTTTTAAGCTTAGTCGTAGTGATGCCCAGACTGACTAGCTTTAAAGCTAGTCGGTCACGACGACTAGTTTTCCTTCACACAACCCGGTTTTACGGACTAGCTTTAAAACTCGTCCGTCTCTACGGACTAGCTGAAGCTAGTCCGTCAAGTTAGTCCGTCAAGACGGACTAGTTTAAATGCTTCGTCGGTCACGACGGACTAATTTTAAAGCTCGTCCGTCGTGACCGACTAGTTTGACGGACTGCCTAAAAGCTAGTCGTAGTGATGCCCAGACTGACGAGCTTTTGAGCAGGACTAGCTTTACAGCTAGTCGGTCATGGTGTAAAAGCTAGTCCGTCGCGCTTTTCTACGCGATGTTCTGTGCTTGTCTTGACAGACCTAGCATGACGGACGGGTTAATATGGCTTCACCACTGGTCAGAAGACGCTCAAATCTGAAATATTAGAAGACATTATAATGTACGTTAAAAAACATTCATTTTGTCACAAAGAATTTGAGCAAAAAATAAATATAAATAAAAAAAAAATAAACATTTTTATTATGATTATATTATTAAACAAATAATGGGGGCACGGGCCCAGGAGTCGCCGCCATGGCTTGCATCATCATGACTTTTGTTGTAGGCCTACCTGCTTTTGCATTTTCGGCGTATACACTTTGTCCTTGAGAGCCACTTCAGAATCCCAAAGTCGCGCCTCTAATCCCAATATCTTTTCTTTCAGATACAAGTAATCTAAAAGAAAAGTGGCGCCTCTTATTATTGATTAAGAACTAAATTTCAATTTTCACAATAATTTAATGTGATTGTTACTATCGTTGTAAATACACACAATTTATAAATTGATTTGGCAAGACATAATTTTCGCGTGCTGATTATAGCATTAATCTATGGAAAAAATAACGCTATCTGTGAATTGAAACATAAGGAATTAAAAAAGAGTACTCACACATTCATGTCACAGGAAGGAGATCGCCATTTTATTCAAATCCTAAGCTTACACGGGGTATATCCAGTGTGCGTCTTACAGTTTGCTCATTAAATGGAATCCACATACAGATAATGCAACTAATGCAAGTCAATGTAATAGTGATGTCCTTTTCGCAATGCGCATGTTATTCAATCAATTGTACCACTTTCTATTCACATGCTGTTGCTAAGCCAGGCATTCACACAGCAATCATAAGAATAGAGCGTTCATGGGTTCTATAGGTAACGAAGTATTCAATTAGCCTGTAATTAAAGGCGCGGTCCACTTGCCTTTAGGATTTTCGTATGATTGCGAATTGTTTGTTTGTTTTTTGTTTTTAGTTGGCGGATGAACGAAATTTGTATACGCAACTCATGCGCAATTAATCTCCCGTCAGTGGACCGGGCCTTAAAGAATGGAACAGTATTTCTAAACTAACTCGTGAATGGCATATTGTCACGATTTATGTTATTTTGGCTATCGTAATGCTCTCAAATTGTCAAGCAAAAACAACCTTTGGTTTGAGAATGTTGATTGTATCCACTTCTATTCACTGTTTTGCTAAGCCGGGAATCACCAGCAATCTGTAAGGAAATCTAGGTTCTTGAGTTCTAATAGTAACAAGGTATCAATTAGCCTGTAATAAGAATGGAGAACAAATTTTGGAATCTACCGGTACTCTACGTGAATTGCATACTTGTCATGATAAATGTTAATGTCTCGTAAGCTTCAGATTGTCAACCGAAACAACCTTTGTTTCAGAATGTATCAACTTGATATGCTCGGAAACAGATATAGAGAAGTACATTGAAACGACATTGCAACTATTTGTATCAAAAGCTAGTCGGTCATTCTAATGCGTGAACTGTCCTACCCCTACTTTTTTTGCCTAGTCGGTCACGACGCTGACTAGCACGAAGCTTGACGGACGAGCTTTAAAGCTCGTCCGTCAAGTTGAGAGATGTAGATTCAGTTGTATGCTAGTCCGTCTTGACGGACTAACATGGCAGACTAGCTTTAAAACTAGTCCGTCTTGACCGACCTAGCTTTAAAGCTAGTCGTCCATTGACGGACGAGGTGGTTTTCAGTGTACAATCTAGTCCAGTATCTAGAATCTTACTGGATCTAATATAGATCTAGAATATAGAAACGAGATTGCTGGCCTAAGATTCTAACGTTTAGATTCCAAGGTCATCACTCTTAACAGTCAAGTAGCCTCATTGGACTAGTATAATCGAGAGGTCTAAAAAATATTTAGGCTAAATTTAATGCAAGTGATGGTTCTAAAAACGTAGTTCTAATATTTAGCCAACTAAATATGTGACCTGAAGACTTAGTCCGAGACCAAGCTGGTTGGAGAGCGAAGTATTTAGATTCTAGACCGGAGCTGTATAAATTTCAGGCAAGTTTAAATAC
>CALNVZ010002204.1:0-12635 GCA_940671915.1 Paracentrotus lividus | reverse complement strand
GCCCTTCCTTTACAGTGATTAATGACAAGGAGGAGAATTTAGATGAACAAACTGATCAATCAATCATTAGTCATGATTTAGACGTTGTCAAGAATGGTTTAGATAGATTACAATCTCAGAAAGGCCTGAAATTGGGGCATTTGAATAGTCTGTCTTTAAAAAAACATATTGATGAAATAAGATATTTAATCAACCAAAGTGGCATAGACATAATGACACTTAGTGAAACTCATCTCTGTTCTAATGTCGATGATAGTGAACTATGTATACCAGGTTACACAATCTTAAGACGTGATAGAAACAAATTTGGTGGTGGTGTTGCCATATTGATTAGAAGTGGCATTGAATTCCTTAGGAGAAATGATTTGTTACAAGAAAGAGATATTGAAATGATAATTACTGAAATTAAACTCGGTAAACAGAAACCATTCATGGTTGTATGCTGGTACCGACCACAGAATTCTAATATGAATGTCTTGGAGGAATTTGAACAAGTTATCCAAAATTTAGATAACTTGAAAATGCCATATCATGTACTTGGCGATTTTAATTGTGACGTAATGAAAAGCCCCATAACTAATGATATTATGGGGTCATACAATTGCACCCAGTTAATTAAAAAACCTACTCGGGTGACTCACAGATCCGCTACAATCGTTGATCTCATATTCAGTAATTGTATCGACAAAATAACTGAAAGTGGTGTTATTGAAGTTTCTATTACTGATCATTACATGATTTATTGTGTACTTGGCAAATACAGACGTGGGTTAAATGATTATCACAAATACAAGATTGGAAGATGTATGAAGAACCTTGATGAGGAGGGCTTCAAAAAAGATATTGATAATATTGATTTATGACATTCCTGACCCGGAAATAGCATGCTCAGCTTTTCTGTCCCTGTTACTAAAGGCATTTGATAAACATGCACCACTCCGAAAGATAAGAGTTAAAATGAAAAGTTCTCCATGGATGACACCTGATATTTTGCATTTAATTCGTCAAAGAGATCGCTTAAAAACGAAAGCAAAAAAATCAATGAATGAAAATGACTGGTCCAGTTATAAACAAGCTAGAAATAATGTTACAGCACAAATTCGACAAGCAAAACGAACTTTTGTTTCAAGAAATGTTGAATCTGCTGCAGGAGACGTCAGAAAAGTCTGGAAGACTTTGCAAAATTTAGCGCCCACTAAGATTCTGATATTCAGTGTATTAAAGTTCAACAAGAAAGTGTACGTGGTCAGGAAATGTCAAATGCCTTTAACAATTATTTCTCAACTATTGGAAAAGTTTTACATGATACCTTTTCTACTTTACAGACGGAACCTACACGATTGATTAAACCCCTGTCAACCGTGTTCAAATTTAAGGATGTCTTAATTAGTGAGGTCGAAAATATACTAAAATCACTGTCAGTAAATAAGGCGACTGGTCCCGACAATATACCGGCTAAACTCTTAAAGCCTATTGCTTCAACCATTGCTCCATTGTTAAAGGGACGTATAATTGATAAAACATGGGGAATTCACCTTATCTCGGGTGAAATGATAACATTCCAATCAGAGCCTGAGGCGTGTTGCGTAATCTTCAGCGCCAACCCGTCTGGAGCTGTAATCCGGTTAATCCTTCATGGCTAGACTAACTAACCAGAAGTCCGAAGTAAATCTAACCTATGTTTTGTTTTTGAAATGGAGTATTATACAAGTCCTCTCTTTGAATTAATACGAAGAGACCCGTTGAGAGTCTATAAACTAATCCGAAGCTACTGACCCTATTGACTGAATGAATTCGGTAAACTTCGTCATGTTCGTGCTGTCCGAATGTTAATCCCCAGTAGGCCGACCCTTGCGTAAGCCTCACTGTAGATTGTGTATGAGTCAATGGAGCTCAAGAAAAACGCGCATTCCCCACGATCTCCGACTTGCGAGGGCCTTTAACACATATTTTGAATCAGTCGCTTCGTATGGGTATTGTCCCTTCCCAGTGGAAATGTGCACGTATTACGCCCATATACAAATCTGGAGACAAAACCTTTATGGAGAATTATCGTCCTATATCAGTTATTCCCATATTCGCAAAAATTATGGAAAAGGTTGTTTACACGCAGGTTAATAATTATCTAACAAATAATGAAATACTATCGAATTGTCAGTCAGGATTTAGACCCTTACATTCAACTGAAAGTGCCCTTCTTAACGTCACAGATAAATGGCTTGATGTAATTGATACGGGTAATATTGTTGGATTGGTTATGATTGACTTAAAGAAAGCGTTCGATACGGTCGATCATTGTATTCTTTTGCAAAAATTGAAAATGTATGGATTTGACAAATCCCTAGAAAGATATCAGTTTACATCTGTAAATGGTTACCTATCCGAGAAGAAGCAAATAATTTGTGGTGTGCCACAGGGCTCTCTATTGGGGCCATTAATGAAAATGAAAATGCTCCAAATTTTATTGTCCGGAAAGGATATTTATTTTGCCCCTTTTCTCGTGGGCCCGGCAGCCGCTGAGCAGCGCCAGAAGGACATTGCTCTATCCCCCTCTTGTTGAACGCCAAACAGGGAAGCAGCAACTACCATTTTTTAACGTCTTTTGGTATGACGCGCCGGGGCTCGAACCCATGACCTCCCGATTATGAGGCGGACGCTCTATCCACTGAGCCAACACATCGGTAATGTTCACTCTATTTGTCAATGATATGCCAAACTGTGATAAATGTTGCGAAATTGCACTTTATGCTGACGATACTTGCCTATTCACATCAACAAAAGGTCCACAGGAAGCTGTACGTAATCTGAATAATGATTTGATATCTTTATCCAATTGGTTATCTGATAATAGACTGAAAGTTAATCCCAAAAAATGTGAGGCCATGTTCATAGGTTCAGCTCAACGCATGAAAAAAAATGCAACCGGACCTTAATAACTTTGAAATTTTTATCGATGGTGTAAAAGTTCAACAAGTTGAAAGGTGTAAATATTTGGGAGTTGTTATTGACAAGAATTTGCAGTGGGGAAATCATGTTGAACATGTTAAGAAAAAAGTTGTGAAATATAGTTACCTTTTGAGAAGACTTCGGCCTTACATTAACCAAAATACAGCACTATTATTTTATAAAACTATATTGCAGATCAACTTTGACTACTGCAGTTCTATTTGGACGAATACCTATAAAACATATCTTGACAAATTACAAATTCTACAAAACCGTGCACTTCGTACAGTATTAAATGTGGACCATTTGTTTTCTTCTAATGAATTGTACCAATTACTGAAAATTGATCGTCTGAATGTACGTTGGTCTAAGCTCTTATCATGTATCTTATATAGATCTATACATAAACAATGCCCTAATTATCTCAGCAATCTCTTCATTTTCAACCAATCTAAATATAATACCAGATCTGGCCCACGTAAACTAAAACTTCCCCAACCCAAAACAAATTACGGGAAACGATCGCTCATGTATCGTGGTTCAAAGCTATGGAATTCATTTGATTCTTATATCAAATCTGCAAGGTCTATTCAAGCATTTAAACGCCTTCTCGAGAAAACTCCCATTGTATGATTTTTGGTTATTTTGATTTTGGTTTGTTATACCCCTCCCTCTCCCCTTCCCCATCCCCCTCCCCCCCCCCGGCACTGCACTTTTTCTTTAAATGTAATTCTGTTTATGATATATGTATATTTATATGTATTTTGACTGTTGTTTGTTTGTAGATGTATTTTTAACGGACCCCTTAGAAGAACAGCTATTTATAGCTGAGAAGGGTGTTCCACCCATGAGTTGGGAATAAATAAATAAATCAATCAATCAATCAATCAAAGAGCCTATAAGATTACAGCCACAGCCTCACAACACAATACATAAGCCCAACATTACACCTGACAGATTCGATGGAAAGACTCCATGGAGGGATTATATGAGCCATTTTGAGGCTTGTCGAAGAGCAAATAATTGGAGTGAGGACGAGGCTAAGGTGTTCCTTGCCGCTAGCCTGCGAGGCCCAGCACTTAAGATCCTGGGTAACAAGATCGCTGAGACATCACAAACCACTTATCAAGACCTGATGAATCTCTTGGGCAAGATATTTGGTCCAGGCCAGTTAGCGGAGAATTTTCTACTGGAATTACGACACCGGCGTCAAAGACCAAGAGAAACTCTACAGGAGTTGGGTCAGGCAGTGAGAGAATTATCTATGCTAGCCTATCCAGAGCTAAGTGAAGAAGCCCAGGATAGGTTGGCTCGAACACACTTCTCTGAGGCAATCGAAGATCAGGCCATCAGAGAGGGGGTATTCAGATCCAAGCCGACCACGATGGATGAAGCTATCCAGGCCTCCTTAGCTACAGATAATTTCTTCAAGCTGGAGGAACGGAGGTCCAGTAGGAGACAAAGACAGTCCCGAGCTGTGGATGTTGATCCGGCTGCCACGATGGATGAGATATGGAAAGAACTCAAACGGATAGAAGAGAGAATCTCTAAGCAGGAACCAGCCAACAAAACAAGTGAATCAAGACGACCCAATACCTACCATGGACGGTGGAAAGGAAAATCAAGTGTTGAGTGCTACGAGTGCCATGAAAAGGAACACTTTGCCCGGGAATGCCCCATCCGACACAGGAACCAAACTTCTTCGGGAAACGATACTCAGCCGACTCAGATGCCCGAGGGGAGGCTGTATGGAAACCAGGGCCCCTCGGAGACAGAGAATCAGTAGGTGACTCATCACCTCCGGTGAACCAACGAATTGCAAATTATCGACTTGACAAGGCACGTCGTGGCCTTTTTGTTGAGGTAATGATTAGGGGAGTCAAAGCTAGGTTGTGTGCGGAGTCAGGAGCGACCGACACTATCTTATCCTCATCCCTTTATCATCGGATTTCTTCAGCAAACAGGCCAAGTCTCAGTGAGGTGGGCGTCAGGAATGCAGATGGAAGCAGCATGGACACACTAGGTTGCGCCTGGTTGGAGCTGGGTGTTGGAAAAGGCATATTTCCACTCTAGGTAGTCTTCGGTAACACTGACCAGATAGATGGTCTCTTGGGATTGGACTTTCTTATTCCTAATGAGGCGATTCTGAACTTTAAGACCAAGGAACTGCACATTAAAGGAGAGAGAGAATAAAGCTCACGGATGCCCGAGGGGGTGCATTTTGTTCTAGGGTCATAGTGCAGACAAGTGTCAAGGTGCCGCCTGGCCAGGAAGTTGTGCTTCCTTGCCACACTACCGGGCTACGAATTGGGGCAGGCCCCGCCATCATAGAACCATCGGACAATGGAGAACTGCTACGCAAGGGGATTGTAGTTGCACGTGTAGTAGTAGAGACCAGAGAGACAACTGTACCCATCCGCGTTTTCAATCCAGGAACCAAGCCATGTAGAATACGCAGAGGTACCCTGGCAGGTCATCTTTCACCTATTAGCGATGCAGATATAGAGGAATGCACAGACAATGCTCAACCATCAGATGTTAATTATGCAGTCCCTGAACATCTCACAGACCTCTTTGAAAGGAGTAAGGAAGGACTTGACAAGATGTTCCATGGAAAGATTGCCAAGCTGCTGTGTGAAAATCAGGACATTTTTGCTAAATCAGAGGCAGACATTGGGAAGACAAGCTTGATAAAGCATCAAATCAACACTGGAGACAATCCCCCTATTCGAGAGACCCCGGAGATTCCCACCAAAGGAGCAAGAAGAGATCGATCGTCAGATCCAGGGTATGCTTGCGAATGACAGGATAGAGCCTTCTGATAGTCCCTGGTCATCTAACGTCGTCCTCGTAAAGAAAAAGGATGGGTCCAAGAGATTTTGTGTTGATTATCGCAAATTGAACAACGTGACCATCAAAGATGGATACCCAATCCCTCGTATTGATGACTCGCTCGATACACTAGGAGGCGCAAAATGGTTTTCCACTCTGGACCTGGCCTCAGGATACTGGCAGGTGGAGTTGGATGAGGAAGCCAAGGAGAAATCTACGTTTGTTGTCCGAGGAGGATTGTATAGTTGGAAGGTTATGCCTTTCGGCTTATGTAATGCCCCCTCGACGTTCGAAAGATTGATGGAAAGAGTCCTTAAAGGCCTTCATTGGGAAGTACTCTTAGTGTACCTGGATGATGTCATTGTATTTGCCAAGACAATGGAGGATGAGCTAGCTAGACTTAGCACTGTTTTTCAACGCCTTCGGCAGGCTGGACTGAAGTTGAAGGCAAAGAAGTGTCACTTGTTTCGGAAGAGTGTCCTGTACCTAGGGCACGTAGTGTCAGGAGAAGGCATTTCTACAGATCCGGAGAAGATTCGAGCAGTGAAGGAATGGACAACATCTACATGTGTCAAGGAAGTTCGAAGCTTTCTAGGACTTGCCTCCTATTACAGGAGGTTTATTGAGGGATTCGCTGACATTGCCCGCCCCCTCCACCGTCTGACCAATAAGGGAAAATCATTCTCATGGACACTGGACTGTGAACAAGCCTTTGAAAACCTCAAGAAGCGGCTGCAGGAGTCACCAATCCTTGCTTACCCGGACCCGAAAGCAGAGTACATCTTGGATACAGATGCTAGCAATGAAGGAATAGGAGCTGTCCTGTCACAGGTGGTTGATGGTAAGGAGCGGGTGATCTCCTATGCTAGCAGGGCTCTGCGTAAAGAAGAGAGGAACTACTGCGTAACGAGGAAGGAATTGTTGGCGGTAGTAGTGTTTCTCAAACGATTTCGACAATACTTGTATGGTCAAGCTTTCACTGTTCTTAGTGACCATGGGGCACTCCGCTGGCTATTGAATTTCCGGGATGTGCAGGGCCAGATGTGGCGATGGCTGCAAGTGATAGCACAATATCACTTCAAGATCATACACCGGGCCGGTCGATCCCATGGCAATGCTGATGGTCTCTCAAGGCGACCTTGCTCTCAGTGTGGGCGGGATGAATCACCAACATCAAATCCTGAAGTACAAGTGCACGTGGCTAGCGACCAAAATGTCTGCCCAGACAGTGGAACCAAGTATCAGTAATGAACAGATGCATCAAGACCAGATGAAAGATCCATCAATCAAATGAATACTTGAGGCAAAACAGCAGTCTCCGGACCGGCCCGAGTGGTCAGAAATGTCCTCCGAATCCAGAGTGAATAAGTCCTACTGGCGGATGTGGGCGCAGCTGGAGATAAAACAAGGCGTCCTTTACAGAAAATGGGAGTGCGACCGGGGCAAGAAGGTTTCTCGGCGGACGGTTCTACCCTCAAACCAACGAACAGACATCGTAAAGGAGCTGCATGGAGGAAATACAGGCGGACATCTTGGGATGAACAAGACAAGCGACAAGGTACGCATGAGGTTCTATTGGGTTGCCATGGATGCTGACATCCGATCGATAGTACGACAGTGCAATGTCTGTGCTTCGAAAAAGTCACCGGCGAAAAAGAGAAGAGCTCCCTTACAACAGGATTCTGTCGGGATGCCAATGGAAAGGGTGGCCTTAGACATAGTCGGTCCTCTTCCGGAGACAGAAAGGGGGAACAAGTACATACTTGTGGTAGGAGACTACTGTACCAAATGGATGGAGGCTTACCCAATACCAGATCAAACTGCTGAAAAGGTCGCAAACAAGTTCGTGAACGAGTTTGTTTGTAGGTTTGGTGTTCCAGAAGTACGGACCAGGGTCGGAATTTCGAATCTCACATCTTTCAAGAAATGTGCAAGATCCTTGGAATTCGCAAGACACGCACTACCCCATACAATCCAAAGTCAGACGGACTCATAGAAAGATTCAACGGCACCCTATTAAACATGATTGCCATGGTGATAGAACCTCATAAGCGACGAGATTGGGATGAAAAGTTGGCGATGGCAGTGTTTGCATACCGCAGTGCTCCCCAAGACTCCACCAGAGAGACCCCAAATATGCTAATGTTGGGCAGGGAGGTGCATTTGCCTATCGATTTGACTATGGAGGCTCTAGACGACTCCGGTGAGGATGAAGTGGAGACTGACTATGCATACGCTTTGAGACAAGGCATGAGGGCGGCCCATGGCAGGGCCCGGAAGAACTTTGCCGAAAGCGCCAGGCGGCAGAAGAGGAACTACGACTCTAAGACAGGAGGCAGTTCTTTGGCTGTAGGTGACTTTGTGTGGCTCCACAAGAAAGCAAAGACCAAGGGCAAAGAAGTGGGAGGGACCTTTCTTGATCATTCATCAATTGTCAGATGTGACCTGCAGGATACAGGAGAAGAAAAATGGGAGAATGAAGGTGGTCCATGTAGACGGGTTAAAGCCTTATGAAGGGGAACCTCTTCAAGCATGGCTGGAAGAGAGTGCAAGCCAAGATAGTCATCGACTTGTGCAGCAACCCCCAACCGCCTCACTCAGGATCAGGACCCAGTAGAGGAGGTTGATCCCTTAACTCTGGAAGAAATTCCTGGTCTCGTAAAGTGTGTAAGTGGGGACGCTCTTGAAACTGAGCTGTCCAGTCAAATAGAACAAGATCCCAACACGGAGAAGGAGATTGAAGTGATCAGTAGAGTCCCTGAACTTGTCACACCTCCTATTCCGGCACCTAGGAAAATCCCTGTCCCAGCCCCCAGGAGAAATCCACCACGAGATAGAAAACTACCCAATAGATATACATAGAAATTAACTATTGTTTTTGAAATTGTTATGGCCGCACCTAACCATGTTTATATAATTTTGTGTCCCTATCACTTGCAGTGAGTCAAAATGAGACGCCAGGTCTTTGGACGTGGAAGTTTCGACAGCCATGACTGCGGAGAGGTATTTTCTCACCGGAGCAGTCTCCATCGCCACATAGATGAACGTCATCGCTCACAACACGACTTCCCCTGCGACCAGTGCCATAAGGTGTACAATAGACGGGATAACCTTGTGGCCCATGTGAAGAGAGAACATAAGGAGGACAGAGAGGAGAGACTGGAAGGCCGTGGGGAGTATCCAGGAGGCAGCAAGGACAGACGGAAAGTTTATGGGTCAACCCCAGACCGACACGTGGAGAGGCATGACGTCCGCCACAGTGTTAAGGACAGGTCTAGCCGAGGAAAGTACCCAGAGAAGAGACAAGCACAGAGGCCGAGATCGGAAGCCCACATTAGCCGAGCAGATGTAGAAATACAAGTGGATGTCTCGCCGGCTACCCAGGAGGCGGTAGAGGCGCGGGTACCTGGAGGGAAGCCGTTGAGCATGCTACGCCGGCAAGTCGCCAATCAAGATGACTCTTCTGATACGCGTGACTCTTCCGGGTCGGTCACTCCGAATCAGATGATGAACCCGAGCCAAAGCGGCTTCAACTTGGAACCGAGATCGACGAGCTGACAGCGAGCAATGTGATGTCAGGAACAGTTGTTACGGTCACAGAACATAGTTCGCCTGAGAGGCAAAACGCTACCCCGACAGAGCCCCGTTACGCTACAATATCTTGGGAAAATTTGCTTGAACATTTGAAATGAGATTAGCAGTGTACAGAGTAAATAACAAGGGACCCAACCGAGAACCCTGTGGAACGCCAAAAGGCACCGGGAAATCATCAGAGAGAACATCATCTATTTTTATCTTTTGATGTCTGTTCACCAAGAACGACTCTATCCATTTGAGAACAAGACCATCCATACCGAAACAACTCTTTAACGTTTCTAGTAAGCATGAATGATCTATGGTATCAAATGCACTACTTAGATCTAATAAAAGCAGAGTAGTGACTTTCTGGGAATCCATAGCCATTAATAAATCGCTTTTTATTCTAAGCAGTGCAGTTTCAGTGCTATAGAATTGTCTATATGCGGATTGGGTACATGGTAAAAGAGAGTTACGATTGAGATGATCCATAATCTGTTGGGTAGCAGCACCCTCGACTAACTTCGATATGTATTTCAGATCGCTTACAGGTCTGAAGTTGTTAAATTCTGCATCAACACCAGGTTTTTTCAATAATGGTGTGATAAGAGCATTTTCCCATTGTAATGGAAAATGACCAGTCGAGAGAGAAGGATTAATCAATGATGTGAAAACAGGAATTAATTTGTCAGTACATTGAAGTAGCAGTTTTGTGGGTATAGGATCCAATGAGCATGACTTTTTACTGAGGTTGACTGTGAGTTTTTCAACTTCGTACTCGGAAAGAGACTTGAAATTGCTCAGAACGTCATCAGATTTGTAAGTTGCTGATGGAGGATAATTCCTGGTTTCACTCATTGCATCTAACCGTATTTTGATCTTCCTGTGGATTTTCACGACTTTGTCAGAGAAATAACTACCTAGGTCACTCACTATCAGTCACTCACTATCAGTAGTACAAGGTATCAAAGGTTGTTTATTTGACATGTTCATTAGGGACTTGACAACACTGAAAAGCTTCTTTTGATTATCCTTGTTTTCCATGATGAGATCTTTGTGATATTTTCTTCGAGTTTTGTTCAACAGATGCAACGTTGCATTTCGAACTGCCTTATACTTATCCCAGTCACTATTAGCCTTAGTCCTTAACAAACGCTTTTCAGCATTTCTCTTTTTCCTTTTTTCTATCCTCACATCGTTAGTATACCACGGTACTTGGGGACGTACAACTACCTGTTTAGTAACAACAGGAGCATGTTTCTCTAAGATATTAGTAAGCGTAGCATCATACAACAAAGCAAGATCAGTGAGATCACCAGGAGTGTGTTTACAAAGCTCGCTTTCAGCTATGTCAACCTTTTAAGTTATTTACATCAATGGCAGAAAGCTTACGGAATGATATCTGTTTAGTAGGTAATTTAGGTTTATCAAACTTGAGAACACACATAACTGGAATATGATCAGATATCAAAGAGCAGTGTGGCCATGGTGGCCCTACTACGATATCATCAGACTGACGACATATCATTAAGTCAAGGGTGTGACCGTGTAAATGTGTAGAGAAATTAACTAATTGTTTACAACAGAGAGATTCTACAAGATCTGCAAAGTATCTGGCGTCCGTATTGTCAGTATCCACATGAATATTGAAATCTCCTATGATTAACAATGGAGTATTTGACAGCAAATGACATTGAATGTAGTCATTGAACTCTGATACAAATGATTTAACTGTTACTGGTTGTGATTCTGAATAGGAAGGTCGATATATATTAATTAATTGAAGACGAAATGATTTACATGAGATCGAATATTCTGCAAACTCAAAGGAGTCCTTTTCACCTGCAGCACCTTGATGGACATTTATTGTCTCTTTGTAGGCGAGGCCAGTTCCACCACCACGACGACCCTTTCGCGGTTGGTGCACAAAACGATATCCAGGGGGGAGGAGTTCATGTAGAACTGTTGCATCGTTGTCCGTGAGCCAGGTTTCTGTCATGGGAATCAAGTCCGCATTACTATCACATATGAAATCGTGTATCAAAGCAGTCTTGTTACAGACATATCGCACATTCACAGAGCAAAGCTGAAAGTTCTAAGAAGGATTACCTTGGCTCTTCTGTTTGATACTGTTCTTTCTTTTGCCACCTCGGGTTCCTCAACGTGTTCTCCTTCGACGAATTCCGAGTGACTGAATGACTTCATGAACGTCATGTGGAAGCTGAATCTTTGGACGTCTCCATTGCAAGAGTTCAGATGGGGAATACCTAATCGCATGTTGATGATGATGATGATGATCAGGTCTAGCAAGAGAAGAGAGTGTATCCCCATTATCCCTGTCCGGTCCTGGATTGGGATGAACATCTCCAGCATGCAAGATTTCTATTTGGAAAGAAGCTGTGCTGTTTGGATCATAAGAGATTCTGCTCTTTAGAAAGCACTTTCTGATGAAAGGGTCATGATGAATTGACATTCAGGGAGGTACTTAAGTAGAGTACAACAAATACACTAAGATGAATAGACCTCATTGTATTCGACCTGTAATTCCTCTATTCAAGTTCAACCAGACAGACTCTGTATAATAGCTAATGGTACTTACATAAAAATACATGCACGGGAACATATGGCCACCGGATACTGCAGATAGAATCACATCCAAAAATTGATACATCAAAGTATGACATAAAATATATAACACCTCATGAACTGCAACTTTTCCAGTACTTTCCAGGTTACTAATACAATAACATGGTAACTCAAATAGTATAAAATGTCTACAAATAACAAGCAATCAAAAGCAAATTTTAGAGAGCAAGCAGATAGCATACGCAGATGCAATGAGCGCTCATCTAAAAAGTCAGTATTCTGAGACTGTAGACTGTGTATAAATAACATGACCTTTATCTTCAAAAGGAATTTGATATTAACGCTCAATAGATAAAATATAAACATATTAGGTAAAATAAACAGTCATTTCGACAACTGTCTTAATGCGCAAGCACTGTCATTTACATTTACTTACTCTGTAATGCCAAAGTTAAGTACTGCAACATAGCTAATTGCGTGTATTTTTAATTATTTTTTTTTATTGATTTTTTTTTTCGGGATTCAGTTGTATTATATTTTTCTAATTGTACGAAACCTAGAACTGTAAAAGGTTTTGTGAGTAGTATATTCATGAAACAGATTTCGTTGTATATGCTTTACCTAGTTATTCCAATTACTCACAGCATCATGCAGTCTTGACACATCGTTTCACAACACAAGAATGAGAGAGAGAG
>CALNVZ010002203.1:9017-25025 GCA_940671915.1 Paracentrotus lividus | reverse complement strand
GAAAAAAAATCTTAGCCATTTTTGGTTTTACGGAATGCGCATTTTGGCTAAGAATTTTGTCTTATCCAAAAGATAAGCAAAATGCTTAAAATTTCAATGCTTAAGTCGTTTATAGAATACGGCCCTGTGGTTTAATCCAAAAATTTAGACATTTTAAAGAATCATTAAATATGACAATTTGTCTACGTTATCAATTTCCTACACGATTACTAGACTCTGGAATTGTGCTTTATGGTTAGGAAAACTTTCAGTAACCAAAATTCTGATAAATAAAAATTCTACTGTTGTGAACATTTTGCTACCCATAAGATAAAACACTGATTTAAGTTAGTAATATTTTGTGAATACGGGTCATTAAGTATAAACCTGTTAAAAAAGAAGCAACGGAAATCCACTCACCTGTGAAAAATACAGATAACCCCAATTGCTTGCCACAACCATTCCTTGCCGATGAAGAACTCCGATTTGGTTAAAATACCAACAATGCAGAAAGAATTTACTATCAGAGAAACGCCCACATCAGCAACAGCCAAATTCGCTTATGAATACATTTTCTAGGAGAGAGAACGAGAGTGAAGACAATAAACTTATAACAATTATTATATTAAGGCTCAAGATGAACCAGCAGCCCTGTACAGCATCACATCGAGTCCTGTCAACGAACTACTCAAATTGACCAGTCCCAAATCCGTCTACAAACCATAAATCTGCAAGGATTTTTCTTTTGTTAAGGACTTGGGACGAACTATTTCATCTAATCTTTAAAAAAGGAAATAAAATAAGAGTGAATGAAGACGTAATCGGACTACGCTACTTAATTCAAACGTAATAATGAAAATGGATTGAGAGGTTTCTGATGAGTGCTGAAAAAAGGGTTCATATCTCTGTGTTCAATAAACTAAACGTAAAATATAATCCAGTTGAATAAAATAAATGCTATTTTTACAATTATAAATTATATTCAATATCAGTAGCGGACGCAGACCGGAGTCACACAATGAATTTACCGGGGCCATGCGTAAACATAATAGAGCCGCTTTTGTCCCCAGACAATTTGGGCCCACGAATCCATTAATTTGATTTTTTTTTTTTTTTTGGATCCCGCGCCTGAATATGATTGGGTTAATTTTCAAATTATACTCATTGATAGTGCCATTGGTTTTTGGGGGACACGCTATATATTAATAATATAATATATATATATATATATATATATATATATATAATAAACACAAACACAAAAAAGAAAGTCCCCCTTTTTGCAATATCAATGTTTTTTTTAACCAGGAGGAATTTTAAAAAATCTTAATTTATGTCCATGTAGGAAATTTTGATTAGCCACAAATGGGAGCGAATTTTAGGAAAAATCATCAAGTCATGCTTCAGTGAGCAATGGTTGAAATGCAAAAATGTCATTTTTTGAAGTTCGCAAGCAGAAAATGGCAACTTTGATTCAATGATAACTGACCCATATTCAGATTTTTAACATTTTACACGTCAGAATGTAGGCAAAACGTGCTTCCCCATATACCGGAAACAAAATTTTCGTTAAATTTCATGGTTGAGTGAGCATGTATGCAAAAATTGCCCAATGCCATTTTTTACTTCTTTGGCATGGGTATAATTCGTATGAAATGTGTGATGGAATTTCCTGTTTTGGAAGTGTATGCAACCAATATCCATTCAGTCACTGTTGGTATGAACCCATCAAAGTAAACAAAAAATAGGCCATTTTAGAGATACGAATAATGCATTACAGTAATTTTATACACTAGAAAAGCAATCTCAATAACAGTTTTGGGTTGCTGTTGATATTCTTTGGGCACGTGTCAATGATACCTATGGCATTTATTTTTAAATCATGCTTCAGTGAGCACGTAAGACTGGAAAAGCCCTTTTCTAACGTCTAGACTAAAATTCAAATTCTTTTACTTTCGATTTGAATAAAACAATCTCTCTTTGAGGAGTATTTTTAATTTTATTTTCACAAAAAAAACACCGATGTTTTCATGCCTCAGTGGGCACAAAGATACAAGAAAATCATGCAAATAAGAAAAAATGTTTCGGGCTTCGTCATGGTTCGTGACTTTTCGAAATACGCTAATTTGAATCAAGCATGCATAATTAGTTAGAGACCAGTGAAAGCTGTGTGCAAAGTTTCGTGACGTAACTCTTAGTAGAATGAACAATAATCATCAATGAAATTAGCAAATTTCACTTTTGTCAGGTATTGTTTTCCTCCTCCATTGACTTTTTATGTACAGATGGTTTAACAAAAGTTTAACAAAGTGAAATTTGGCATTTTTATAGTCCAGTTTCTGTCCATTTGACTGTGAATTATTTTTATGAAACTTTGCACATAGCTTCAACTGGACTCTCTAACTAACATGATATTTATTCAATTACGTATTCGAAAAGTCACTGAACCATGACAAAGCCCGAAACTTTCTCCCATTTTGCATGATTTTCTTGTATCTTGTGCCCACTGAGGCGTTGAACATCGGGATTTTTGTAAAAATATAAAATCAAAAAGCACTCCCCAAAAAGAATGTTATATTTAAATCAATGTAAGAATTCGAATTTTAGTCCAAACGTGAGAAAAGGGCCTTTTCCAGTCTCAAGTGCTCTACTAAGTCATGGAATTTGTAAATTAATTGCCATAGGATCATTTGACACGTGCCCAAAAGAATATCAATACAACCCAAAAACTCATTATTGAGATGCTTTCTAGTGCAAAAATTACTGTAATGCATTTTCGTATCTCTAAATGGCCTATTTTTTGGTGATGTGTTCATTCAACCGTGATATGAATGGATCATTGGTTGCATACCACTTCCAAAAACAGGATTCCATGCAATTATTGATCGATAACATGGCAAAGAAGTAAAAATCGCAGTTTGGGCAATTTTTGCCTGCAATGTTCACTCAACCGTGAAATTGACGAAATTTTTGTTTCCGCTATATTGGGAAGCACGTTTTGCATACAATCTGACGGTGTAAAATGTTTAAAATCTGAAAATGGGTCAGTTGTATCATTGAATCAAAGTTGCCATTTTCGGCTTGCGAACTTCAAAAAATGACATGTTGGCATTCCGACCACTATGCGCTCACTGTAAGCATGACTTCGATGCAATTTTCCTCACTAAATTCGCTCCATTGTGGCTAAATTAAATTCGCCTAAATGACAATGATAATGTAAATTTTAAAATTCCTCCTAGAGTTTAAAAAATATTTGATATCTGAAATAGTGGGAACTTTTACTATATTGTAGTATGCTTTATATATTAACTCAATGTATATCCGATGTATGGTTACAAAGAGGAAGGAGTGGAGTAAAAAAGTAAGTTCACCTCTTACTGTGAAACGCTATGCGAGAACAAAAAAGAGTCACCTTCATACATCTCTTATAAACTCCTTATACGATTCATAGATTATATAAGCTAAAATATAGCTTGTTTCGTAGAGTGGGTTGTCTTAAATCTATCAGAATCGTGTTTTTTGGCATACTATTTTATATCTCAAAACGGGATCTTCGAAAGGTCACACATAGTTTTATTGGAAAACATTGTATCCAAGAATGAGATCAGAATATTCAAATTCTGCCATCTCTGAAGGATTTCCTCATTAAATCAAGCTATATACAAGTTAATCTTCTCTCAGAAACATTATATTCTCTTTTTTATTTATTTTTATTTTTTACTGATGTTGCCACTTATGACTCTCTTAAAATTTACTTGAATGTTCTTTATAATAAATTTGCTAATTAAAACCATCTGTATTTTGTTGAGCGTTTCCACGTTATGATCTGAAGGATACAATCGATACATGAATATCCAAACGTTTAGATTCTGCTTCAGCACACCTTTTTTATTGTACAGTGCGTAAAATTCCCTACTCTACCGTCGTATAATCGCGTCCTGTTCTGATGTGAATTTAGATCCTACACGAGCACATTACGTCCCTGCTGTAAATATGTAGAGAAAATAACATAAAAGTGCATATTATCATGCATTCTGACTATTTCATGGCCAGTTACGAATCGTTTCTAGGCGATTAATTCCTGTTATCTGATCACAATTGTGTCTGTGATATCAGTGGAAAGCATGGTAGATAAAGAGGTATTACCCTCCTGCTCATAAGTGTGCAACATAGCTAAAACACACGCATTTTTTATTCATAACCATAGTGTTGTGACCTTTTTATATATTGTGAAAAAGAGACTAAGTTCCCGGCTTGGAAACACAACACTAATCCTCCTTGGGCTACATGTAAAAATATATCTCATTTTTTCAGCAAAATTGCAAGTCAGAAGAGTTGTCGTATCTTATACTAAAAGATTAACAGTTTATTTCTTCTCCTGCAGACGAATTTCAACGTCAATATCGAAGGATATAACGTCGTTCATTACATGAAATGGTGCGGCAGTATGGAATGAGATTGCGTACAGGGACGCAAAGATATGTACAAAGGTATCAAGATCTATACTTCCAACCTGTTCCAAGACTGAACGTGCTGAAGAGGATGGAAATATCCTTACGGAGGACATTGGAAATCAAATCAAGATGGAACAGCAGTATTGGAAAGTTAAATGCTTCACAAGCAGACTAAGCTGGAGAAGCTGATTAACAACATGAAGACACAATTAGGACAATGAGCCTGATATCTTTAAATCAGTGAAGTCATTCATGCAATGAAGAAATTGAAAAATGGAAATCTCCTAGTGTAGATAATATTCAGGCCTGAACTACTGAAAGAGTAGTGACGAAAGAAGGTGTTGAAATCATTCAGTAGACTATCCTGCACAAATCTGATTTAGAAAGGAAATGGCCAAGGCTGATTGGAAGAAGGCAGTGTTCTTTACCCTGCCGAAGAAGGAGAGATACACCGTGGATGTGACTGCTAATCGATATCTATAGCTGCTTTAATGTTCACACGCAAGCATCAGCTAAGCAGAATAAGCTCCTATGTTGCAGTAGAGTAAGAGATTCTCGTCGAGACAATAATGTGCCAGCGCAGATCACAGTGGGGATATTAGGTGCAGGGCGGCAAGGAAACTACACATGAAATCAAAGTAGCACACGATGAGGAACCTATGGAGAAAAAGTCAATGGCAGTTCCACATCATCCGTTTATATTGTACTTTGCCTTCATGTACACTTACCCAAAGCCTTCGATTGCTGTGCACCACGTGCACATGTACCTTGTATTACGCGAGCTATTGGCGTAATAATGAACAGAAATGGGTTTCTCCAAACATAAACTGAATTAATTCGCTTCACTTATATGACAGCCAAGTAGCCACCGGAGAACGAAAGTAGGTCGACAGTGAATTGGTTTGAAATTGTGACAAGGCGTTGCTCGTCAAGGCTGTATTCATTTCAACCGACTTCTCAATCATATACGCGATATATCATGAGAGAAGTGCACTATTGATGGAGCATGCTGGTAGTCTGTATCTATTGGTGGGAGAAAGATAACAAATCTCGATATGCTGATGATACAACACTCATTGCTCGATGATCGGCAGTAAGAACTCCAGAATTCATTGACAGAGTCCAAGTTACACAGCGGAGTTTAGGACCTTTTTCGTCTTCAACGTTGTAAGAAACCCAAAAGTCTATGACTTCTGCGGCAGACGAGATGCAAAACAAAAAGGTGGTATGACGGTCAATTCTTGGAAATTTGATTGGCAAGAAAATGGTAGGAGATAAAGAGTAGAGTAATCTTGTAACTTCGTCTTCGGCTCCATATTTAAGCAAACATAAATGGGTACTTCTCTCAAGACGGAGAATCAAGTAGAAATTTCTGGCCATGGTCGAGCTCATCTACTGTATATACTCTTAAGCATATATGGAGAGGTACAGAGGATTCGAAAGAACCACTAATATACACATAGTGCAAACGCTTTTTCTCTAATTGCCATGTACTGGTATGTTGAGACACTGGTACATGCGTGGGAATGGAGAGCTCGGGATAGGAAGAAAAATTTAGGCGTTCTTGCAGATGGTGGTTGTTAGGTGGGTCTGGGGACTGCGTGGAGAATATCCTGGGGAACGTGGTCAGTAATCATATCAATAAGCAACCGAACTATAAACTACTTAAAATTGGAGTGCAAAAACTCATCTCGATGTTCAAAATAGGATAGATACGTAGCAAATTGCAATATTTTGGTTCATATATGCAGACGGACTGCGAGGATAGGATAACATTGAAACAAATAATTAGATGGCAGGTTTGCATTGTAACGTAGGTAGTGGCGGAGTCCAACGCAGACAGATAAACTGATTGTTCATAGGTACAGGAATGCATATAAACAATTAAATGGCCTCATCCGCTGAGTTGCAGTTCATAAGCATCAATGCGCTCGGCATACATGACAGAGCTATTTGTAAAAGCGCATAATCAAATTTAACAAACAGGAAGGATCACAAAGCTCGACATGAACCTGTATGACAGTCCGATCGTATAGATCTTCTCCACTGCAACATTATTCCGGGTTACGTGAAAGGTTGTCAAAATACACCTCAGGACTAACGCACATTTGTTCTGTTTTTACCTAAATATTTAAACTACGCTACAAGAAACTTCTCATTTTCCCTGTTTGATAAAAAAAAAAAAAAAAAAAAACGAATAATAACTATATTTTGCGACTCTATCTTGACACTCACTGTGGTCTTGTGTAAAAATACAGATTTCTACTATATTTTTGTTTACAGCTGTTACTTGGAACGAAGAAGTTTGTTCTTCTTTTTCTTTATGTGTTTTCTCAACTTGACGTTTTACTTGCCACATTATGGCTCTATGCTCGAATTAGAGTGGCATTATCGCAAATTTTAAACTGAAAACACGTAAAGACTTTCCTTGGAGCAGTGAGAACACGTTGTATGTTCATCGATTATTCTACCTATATTAAGAGACTCCCGACCTCTCGACAATTTTTTGTTGGGGGCTTCTTCATTTCTTTCCCCTTTGTTCAGAAATGGAAGAGTCTGCGTCGTCTTATCATGACTACTCTCTAATTAGGAATAAAAAGAGACAAAGCTTTCCCCCTTTCAGAAAAATACCAAAATGGTAGTCAACACTATAGTATAATAACCATATAATTAATGCGGAAATACGAAAAGACTTGGTAAATATCGCGTATTTTCATTATTAATGTGTCGATTATAACTCTAGCCTCTTCAACGTCCTGCCACATTTATCTAAACAACTGACGAGCGTGAGGACGCGACCGATGATAATCATTGTCACGCACTGTCGTGTGAATTATCATTAACATTACAAGTCCAGTCTCTTTGCTACTCTACATGTACCTTTTTTCAGAAGAAATCTTCAACACATTGCAATAGTAAAAAACTCGTTGTAATATAAACTATCTTGTTAAATTAATTATTGCGTTCACATAAGGTAGTATTGACTTCAAGTATTATGATTATATCCCTGACAATATTGCTTTAAAACCTTTTAGAAACCTGCATGTGAGAAACGACATAAACTAAGAAACAGCTTAATTAATTACAAATTAAGTGTAATTTCCATGTTGTTTTTTTATTTAATTTTCGCTTTCCTTATACACTTTAACAGAATTAACACCGTTACAATAGGTTCAGTGCCCTAATAGCTTTTGCACTTACCTATTTGTTAAAAGGGCAAGTCCCAGACCGAATTACATCTTCCCCAACGTATGTTGAGAAAGATTTGTCAGAATTTTAACACTTTATACTTGAGCGGTACATAATAATTTCTTGAAGTTTTATTCTCAATAGTTGTAGAAAGAGCCTGGTGAGTAGCAGAAGCAATATATACGCTAGACCTACAAATAGACGCAGTTTACCTACATAATTTAAATTTTTGGCATACTTTTTACTGGCGACAATGGTAATAGGGCATTCAAATAACCTGTAATACAAGAATAAACTATATAAATACATGGATCAGTTGCATACATAGTTGTTGCTATGTCGGGCAAGCTCTGGCAAGCTTTCAGGTTGTCAAGAACATTTATTTAAAAAGTAATGCATACAATTTGATTGTTAGGGGGTATCCTCATTCGCGGAGACGTCTCCGCGACGAGAATAAGAAAATTTCCGTCTCAGCGACGATAAAAAAGTTTTAGAGACGGCTTCCGCGATCAATTGATGAAAAAATGTTGAAGTAGTCCCAAAATCCGTCTCCGAACGTCTCTGCGATATTAGAGACGTCACTAATACTTTTTATCCGTCGCGGAGACGAAATAATTCTATTCTGATCGCTGAGAACGTCTCCGCGAAGCGGAGATACCACCCGTAGTAAACTGGTCTATGACTTTAAAGGTACAAAAAATTCCCTAAAGACTACGAATGTCAATGTGGTAAAATAGTTCTTTGCTATTGAAAATCTTACTTACCCAAAGGCCCATATTCTACTAGCGGAGTTTAAGAGGTTGTACAGCATTTAACAATAGGTCGAACAAGCACCGTACGAAGGAAAAAACTCCCAGCACCACGAACAAAATTCCTAAAAGACTGAATGTGCAATGTGGTAAAAATAGTCTCTTTGCTATTGAAACTTAACTTCACCCAAAGGCCCATATTCTACTAGCGAGTTTAGAAAGTTGTACGCAATTAACATAGGATCGAACAATAGCACCGTACGAGAAAAAACTCCCCAGCACGAAACAAAAAAAACTTCCAAACGTGTAACAATTTCCGTACAGCTGGAAGTTTCTAGTGCCTGGACGCACAATATCGCTTGTCATGCCACTTTTAAATATTCCCGTCCTAATTCATTAACAATTCATGGCCTGGGATGGAACAATTGACAGCGGAAATTTCAGCGAAAAAGGACAATGGTTTTATCCCTCTGAATAAATTAATAATAATATAACTAATAATAATAAATGACAATTTATAAGGCGCTTAATACTGATGTTTCCTAAGCGCTCAATATTCTGCTTATGAAAATATACTAAAACAAGAATTATAATAACAATAACTTAGTTACTTAGTATTAAAAAAAAAAAACGCCAAGTAAACCTGTAAAATTATATATACTTTGAATAAATGTGCAACTCGTACTTCATGTACTTGAAATAAATCACACAAATTACATAAATGATGGACATACCTTATATATAATACCTAAACGCACATAATGAATCCCTACGGGTGGATCTCAAATTTGCGGGGACACATTCGGGAGAGTTTTTTGAGGGTATTCGGCTGTCTTGAACATTTCAAAACGAGCCGAATCCCTCCATGAATGTTTCTAGAAATCGCAGCTGATTCGGTTTCTGGTGTACCCAGGCTTAATTGACTATAATTATGATCCGGATCGGTTACTCCCCCAATAATGATACAACCAGGCTTTTTTAAATCGTTTGTTTGTTTTTTGTTGGGTTTGTGTTTTTTTTCGGGGGGGGGGTGGTTTGTGTTGTTTGTTCGTTTTGTTTTGTTGTTTTTGTTTGTTTTTGTTTCTGTGTTTGCTGATCAAAGAAACTCGCTCTGATAAGAAAAGCATTGCATAATTTTAAGTGGTTGACCTGCTGCTGCAGTTTACTTTGTTTTTCCTTCATCAATATAAAACATAAAATTATAGATATAATTAAATATATAATCATTAATAACTTTCTGTTCGTAGTTTTATTCTTTTCAATTAATCTCCTAAATAGCTCGACGGATTTTTTCTTTCAACAAATGTGAAGTGTCCATTTTTGGTCCAAAAAGCAATGAACGTTGAATTGATTCCGACATCACGCTACATGCATGCCAAAATTTTCTCACGTTTAGGATGCATCTTTTTCTATTAACTATTTTTTTTTTCTTTCTTTCTTTTTTGGAGCAGCCAATAGTTGTAAATTAATGGGAAAGGGTAAAATATAAATTTTTCCACTATTTAAATATTCCACTGTTTACAGAGCCATACATTACATTAACAATAAAACGTCCAATGTCATTATCCACTCCTCAAAATCCCTACATCCTATCAAATATTTAACATAATCATGGACCTTTGAAGAATGGTCGAATTTGTTTCCATTCTTTTGTGTATATTTATACATGTTTGTATGCATTATGCTCGCTATATTTGAATGGAGCAGGAAATTCTTCTATTGTGATGAACCGGGTAATCCATTGTAACGAGGTATATTATCAAACCAGGATATCTTTTCTGAGAAGCTTAGCGGTTCCAGTTATGGCTGACATAGCACAATGACAACGGGACAAAGGTCTCAGATCCAGGGCGGAACCAGTTGCCTGAATGAACTACTCGTTTAGTATTTTGAATGCCAATTTGCATAACCTTGTTGTTGCTTATGACTGACATACACGTTTCTTGTCTCAAAATTAGCACACACTAATATATGCAAAAAAGGAAATCGAGTGGGCCTATTTTAATGTCCAAGTGTCATTATTAAATTCAGTAGTCCTTGAAGAAAACATTAGTTTAGCATTCTCAGTTAAAAATGATAATGGTGTTTTTCTCCTCTGTAGAAATTATACGTGTACTGACGTCGCGGAGATGTCTGCTGAGAAATCGAACACTCGGAAAGACGTCTAAGATTGATGTTTTATGTCTAATCGAAGAACGTCCTCCACGACAAGAAAAAAAATCAAAACAAACACACACACATTCTAAAGCATGTTATATTTTCCTCGACTCATTGATGTCGCGGAGATTCATGAGACGTCTCTGCGACCACTTTAGATTTTCCCCGACAAAAATCAAAACCGTATCAAAACCCGTACCCAAATTAGTATAAAACCGTTCATGCAAATACCGAGAGCCATAAAGGTGGTATCTCACTTCGTCCGCCGCGAATCGGATACTCAAGGGACGTCTCGATTATTTTTTTTTTTTCTGTCCGCGGGCATTCGCGGCGATCCCCCTGGGGACGGGGGGGGAGACGTGTCCCCTCGGTTTTTGATGGGGGATCGTCCCCTTCATTTTTAAAAAATGACATTTTTATGTAGTGGATTAGCCTGTGAAGCTAATAAAGAGGGAAAAATGTATGTAAAATCTAAATGTTATTATAAGGCAAAATTTCCGGCTCGCGCTTCGCACTCTCGAATCCATTTTCATTGTTTCTGCATAATGTATGCGAAAGTATGTGAATTTTTTAGTGTATTATTTTTTCACTTTCGGGTGTTTCTGTTTCCCCCCCCCTCACGTCGTGACATGAAATCGCCGCGCTTGGTCGTGGAAATATCTCGGAGACGTCTCTGAGAACGTCTGCGCGGACCCCCCCCCTCAAAAAAAAAAATCAAAATCATTTTCAAACCAGTCTCAAAATAGCCTCAAACTAGTTCCAAATCTTTTTTTTTTCAGTGTAATGACAAGTGACTTGCCACCATTAGTTTATTGTTGGTTTTTCGCGTCAGTTTGACCTTTCTTCATATGTCAGGTCAAACTAACACCTGCTATCGGGTCGGAATGTCATTTTTTGATGATTAATATGCAATTAATCTCATCGTTGTGGACAGTTCTTAAGCACCTCAATTCTTAAAAAAGTTTTTAACAACCTTTAAACTTCAAAGTTAACGGGGAAATAGATAAATTAGCTTCCTCCGACTAAACTCGCAAGCCAATATCAAATTCTAAAACACCTATACCCCAGTTTAAATTCTTTACAAATGTTTGTACTAGATTGGATCTCGAATTGACGTCACCCGAATCTAGCATTCGTACGAATTAACGCACGCTTCACTGACGCTTCATAGAGAAGCGTGCAAAATCAAGCGTGCATTCTCGTTTCATTACCCTACTATTTTTGGTGCGACCTGCACAACTCTAAACTTCCGTAGCAGAATAGCAAAAAGTGTTCAAAGCATTAGACGTGTCCTCCTGCTCGTCTCAAACCCGTTGTTAAACCGTCCTCAATGAACAAGTGAGCCTACCATTATAAGGTGATTATATCTAGGGATGGTTGTTCCAGAGGTAGGTGTTCGAGTACTGAATATAAACTTACCGGATTTTAACGTAGGTCTCGATGCAACAAGACGGCAGATATGACCAGTATGTTCCCAGGCAACCAGAAACATGATGATAATAGTCCAACCAGGATGACCATGTATATAGTCTCATCGTGTCACTTTCAATTCAAGCCTGCATCAAGAGACTATGCCGGGTCGTACACCGATTCAAATGATGATGATGATGAAATGGTCCAAGGATAGCAATTGTTCCCGGAACTGGAGTTGTTCGACATTCTGATCTGAAAAAAATAAATGCCTTTTTTTGTTTTAGAATTACCAAACAGAATATGGCTCTTATACCACGACTGTATAATGTTGCATCGTAGTAGATAAATGTGTGGTGTGTGGTGTGTGTGGATGTGTGTGTGTTGTGTGTGTGTGTTGTATGAGGTTGTATGTGTTGTAATATAGTGTGTAATGGATGTGTGGGGTGGGTGTGTGTTGTGGTGTGTGTGTGTGTGTGTGTGTGTTTGCATGGACCCATACGGAATAGAGTCCATGGTCAGGTGTGTGTTTTTATGTCACTGTTAGTCCTATTTCGGATACAAAATCGGCAAATATTAAAAATCGTCAAGTATACACATGTATATCTTTATTCTCCTTTTAGCTGAACTTAAGTATAGGAAGGATGAAAAAAAGAACGCTTCAAAGAATTATAGTATGCATCACCGGAAATAAAATTGAGCCGAGATGGTCAGACATTCTTAGAAATAGCAAATTATTCATGAAATAAATAGAGATAAATAATCTATTACGTTCAAGTTTTTTTCCTCTCTTTTTTTATATTGACACCTGACACAATTGAATATCAGAGAGCCACGCGCATAAGAACAAGAAGAGTTAAAAATTAAATGTAAAAACAAATATATAGAGTAAAAGAGAATTCGCACTGGATCCTGCAGCAAATGCAATCTCCGCTTAAATCTGGGAGATTCGTGAAAAAACAAATAACAAACTAAAAAAAAACATACAAGAAAATGCTAATGAACCAACCCTTTCATAGGCAACTTCCGTTAAATCGTTCAGAATCCTAATAGCGCCGCGCGACTCATCTCTGCGCAATTCAATTTGATGATAATTTCTTAACTCTTCTTGCTAATACACTGTAAGAAATGATAGAAAAAAAATCTGTTCCTTTTACAGCAAAGTGATGTCAACAGAGTCGTTATAAAATTATTTTTAACAGTACTGTGCTGATTTTTTTTCCATGAATTTATGGAGATAAGTAACAAAAGAAAATCATTGGAGTTGCTATGGCGTACGTAATAAGTTTAAAACAAAACAATGTGTTAGTCCCTAAATTAGTTGCACAATATTTAAAGAGAAAATTAACACACTGTAGATTCAAGTTTTAAAAAAAAAATGAAGTTGTATATGAATGCGCTAATTCGGACATGTTTAACTTAAGACTTTTTACTTAGCCGATTTTGACAGTTTAACCATAAATTCTTAGATTGTGGCTAAGCCAAAAGTCTTAAATCGAGATGCACCTTCAAACTCACACATAAAAATGAGAATTTTATCTTAACTTTAAGCCTACTACATAGTGGCTTAACTTATATGCAGATTATACGGCAAGCTCATTTGAAACCACAAACTAAATATGACAACATTAATCAAATTCTTTTGAAATAATCAGATACATTTTAGACATAATCTGCAATGTGAAGCATCTTAAGCCCAGCGCACACATTGCGATGCGATTGCACTGCGATCCGATTGCAACAAAATCGCAGAGTGTGCGCCAACCTGCAACACGCTGTGACTGCCATGCGATTTGTTGCAGGAGAATCGCAGACCAAATCTCAGACATTTGACATGTCAAATCTTCCTGCGATTCTCCTGCGATTTTGATAATTTCAGCCAATCACATTCGTCCTTTGAGATGACGTCACCATTAAGTTGATGAGCTGCAGCTGCAAACGACAGCAAAAAGTCACCGCACAAAAAGCAGCAGAAAGTTGAGCGTCGATTTCATGCATCGCGCCCCCGGAACTCTGGCGCAGACCCGTTACCCGGCCTGATTAGCACTGTAGCTGACTTGAGAATTTTATACTGAAGCCAACGGAGCATTTGGATTGAACTAAGGAGAAGACAACTAGATCTATCTTTTTCTTGGATGAGCCATTTTTCTTTTTAGCAAACAACAGTCGATACTCATCATACAGAACTTACATTTTACTATCTGGAGTTTTCTGCTGGAACTCAAAATTAAGACAAAATAAAAGACAAGTCAAATAGGCCTAAACTTCAACTTCAATCTTCAAGAGCAGATCTGATCGACACTTGTAACAATGCAGTATGAATATCAATCAAGGTATGTAATTGTTGTTCTTGTCTTACTATCTGCAAAGTCTTGGATCTTAAACACCATTTAAGTCTAAAAGTAATTCACAATATTACATGTAGAATGCACTGTAGCCTCACTGAGTCAGATCATTCATAGGCCTACTTGATGTAGAATCTAGTTCAAGTTGGGTCACTGTTATGACTTAAGTTTAACAACCAAGTTTGACTTTGAGGCTAGTTAGGCTAACATTAAACTTGATCTAACGTTGTAATCTTTGTCACAATTGATGATCAATAACTAACGTCGGTATTTAAATATCAGACCCTTGGTCCCCTGGCCCTAAGTCAGATCTTGATCTGCTATTTCCGGACCCCCCCCCCACCTGTTCAGGGCCATTTCACTTCCAAAATGCCTTGGCCCTTGAATCCTGTGGCTGTAGCTGTGAGTCTACTGTAGATATAACGTTAGATCTACTAATATAGGCCTACTAGGCTCAGGCCTAGGCTCGCTAGGTCTAACGTTAGATCTAATTGATCTTCGGTAGATGTAAACTCAGTCTCAAATGCAATGTTTTAAAACCATATTCACTCTTTGCATGTTAAAACAAATACCCAAAAAAATTCTTCTTATTAGCTTTGATTGAACATTTAGCTTGATAAGCTGAGATGGAATAAATACATAATAAATACATACTAGTCCATACATAATGGACTAGTTTTTCACTAGGCTCAATGGCCACCTGAAACCATATTTTTTCAAAATGTTCTTTTTGTAGCAATTTCTTTTCTTTTTTTTTCCCCCTTTTTTTTTTGCTTTTAAAACTCATATTCTTGTCATGTTCCCCCTTCGAAAATCTTTTCCTAGAGCTTAATTGCCTTTTCCCCCACTCTTTTTATCATCCTACCATGGCTTTGTGCAAAGATTTAAAACCCTACAATGATGAAAAATTCATTGTTAAAAGCATTCATTGTCTTCTTATCTTTCTACCATAGCAACATGAAGAATTTGGGACGATTCCTTGGAAAGAGCCAGGAGTTCTTCAATAGCAGTCCTCATATGGATACTCAGTCATGACATCCATTTTCTACTTCTACTGAGGTAATATGAAAAAAAAAAAAAAAAAAAAATTGAACCATCAATTTAAAATGCCAGATACAAGAATATGTAAATGTATGAGGAAGATAAAATCTAAATTCTGATGTTATTGTTCATTTGTCAGTGACAGTTTATTTTGAGACAAACAAAGCATTTTTTTTTTTCTTGTGGGGGGGGGGGTCAAATGAAACGGATGGGTATACCATTATTGAATTGAATTGAATTGAATTGAATTTATTATTTTCCATATCATCATCATATGAAATAATTTCACTTGAAATTTAACATAATAATACAGTTTTCATGAACGAAAAAGAAATTTATACAAATGATAAATGAATGATAACAGAAGGACATGCTAAAAAGCAATGCTTGTACTTTGCATGCCCCAAATTGTAAAACAACCCATATAGAAATGATAACAATGAAATGTTAACTTTTTTTTTATCTCTCTCTCTTTTCTATTTCTTTTTCCATTTCTAGATCAATCAAGGCATTGGCAGAGACTGTAAATAGATATTGACAGCCTGAAAGACGAGTGAAGAGAGATGCAAAAGATGGGAGGAGGGTAACAGAGAGAAAGGAGGAGGGGGCTGAGATCGAGTGCAATATAATGTTTTTTCATAATACCCCCGAGCCCTGTGATTAACTGAAGCGCTAATATATTTA
>CALNVZ010002202.1:109815-160680 GCA_940671915.1 Paracentrotus lividus | reverse complement strand
TAAAACAACAAGTACATATTATTTTCATCAAATAACGATCTGAAATAGTTTTTTCAAAAGTCTACAGTCTTTTTTCATGGCTTCTGAGGGGTCTGGCCCATGTGTCCTCTGGAAAACCTCCAGGCTGAGTCAGGTTGAGTCTTTGGTCTTTGAGCCATCCTGTGAGTCTTCAGCTTCCCAAAACCTTTATCATTGGTTTCTTATCAGGACTTTGAATTTTTTCACTGAGGAACATTCATACGTATGTTATCTAAATTAAATAACCGCTTTACCAACACTTTTTAGTCCATGATTTAACACTCAAATGCTTCATTCATGAGCACCAGATGTAAGACACTAGGGCAAAAGCTTCCATGGGCATGACTAAAAATGCAAGACGTCTCCTTGAATTGATAAATAACTATACTGAGATGCCTACAACAACCCAAAGATCAAAATCAAGGTCGGAATGGATACCACTGACCAGCAGAGAAGAAGGTGCCAAAGATCGAATACTATATAGAGGATATCTTTACAGACACTTCCCAATACAGACTCCAGTTGTGCAGTCAAACCCAACGGGAGACCTCTGGACAGTTTTTGAGGTCATTTAAACCAGAATTTTTACTTTTGTACCATGTTTATATAATTTGATGAGAGAAAATTGGAATTTACGAGTGATGTGGACTTTCCTCAATTTGGTAAAAGAAAGATGAATCCTTCAATATAAAGAACAGTGTCCTGATCTTGGCACGTGGCATTTACATAGGACTGCTATGGGGAATTATCCGTGCTGGTAGTACTGGGAATCTGTTCAGAACAGGAGGCATCCCGGTGAAGACATTTTTTTTTATCAAGATCCTGGATGAAAACTTGCAGAAGTATGCTTCCTAATGTTACCTGGGACAGCATTGGACATATCAACAGGACGCAGTTCAGAAGCACACGGCCAAGTTTAGTCAAGAAGTAGTTCAAGGACAGTCATAATGAATGATCTGGAGAGCAAAATTCGATGACCTGACAAGAATCCCTTTAGAAATGTGTCTGGGAAGTTGAAGACTCACAAAATGGCTCAAAGACCATGCAACCTTACGCAGACTGGACGTTTTCCAGAGGAAGCATTGCTCAAAACCCATTGAAGACAGTTATGATGGTTCTTGACATTCGCAAGAACTATTTTAGGTGGAAATTTTAATGAACAATTATAATTCAGATGATTAGATAAGAAATTAGATTAGGCACCCATATTAAAGGTATGAATAATTATGAACATGGTGTTTTTTTTTTAGTAAATATGTCAACAAAATACCCCTGGAATACCACATTGCTCAAAATATCAAACTTTCCTTACAGTCGAGATGTTAGTAATATACTGATCGCCAAAAAGTTTGGCGAAACTCATTTATTTAAAAGGAAAAATTCCAAAATATTAAACAATGTCAGAGGTATGAACAATTTTGCGGACAACTGTATTTACTGAGTGAGTCAAAAAAAACTTTACACCTAGAAAAATGTCAATAGAAAGAAAACCAATTTATAAACCCCAAATTCTTATACATACTCTGAAAGAGTAACTCCTCCCGTGTATTTTGGTACCAATTTTGTGTGTTATATCTTTACGCTTGGATGAACACGGCGCATTGTTTGCGAACATGTAAATTTCGAATTGTGCAAAAGTAGGAGTAAAATCAAAACAACAAAAGCTATCAAAAAAGCAACTCCATCTTAAATATAGCATAACTTTTTAACAAAAATGTCTTGCACCAAATAACTTGGCAGGGGCGTTGTTACACATATCGACTACAATTTGTGTGAAAATGAGATAGATATGTAAAGTTAAACATGAGTGAGCGCACGCCAAGGACAAAATAATCACTTCTCAAAAGTATTAACAGGCCTTCTTAGGTCTGTCAGTGACAGTTTACTTTTTGATGTGTACTCATTCATGGATTACTTGATGAATCAATCTAATTTGTACACATAATCTAGTCGATAACTCTACCAACACTCCTGTCAAGTTATTTGGCGCAAGACATTTTTGTTAAAAAGTTATGCTGTATTAATTGTTTCTACTGTTGCAATATTACTGGAGGAATGGACAATAATCTCAGGAGAAGTATATAGAAAGGTCGTTGACAGCTTCAACAAGTGAAAAAATGAAAAATAAAACAAAATACAGGCAGCACCATCATCAATTTTGGTTAATAGTGTATGTAAACTTTTGACCCATCGAATCTATCCAAACTGAAAGAAAATCAACCATATATAATGTTTCTAAATATCTTGAATTAAAACATACTCTCTGAAAACAAAGTAGATATGATACCTAACTACAGGGCGTCGCAAAAAAGAACTATACACTTTTGAAATGGCTGCCAAATATAAGTGTATGTATGATTTTAGATGATGAAATTTACATGTATGGAAAGCTCATTATCCCAAATTTTATATGACATCAAAAAGTCCGAAAATAAGTTATGCATGAATGAGCAGCGTTCACTTTTGTAAATGGTATGGAAATTAGGGTGCGCAGGAATTGCCCTACCAATTTTTATGAGGAAAGTCATTTGGAGCTTATGGAATTGAGGATGATATGCAGAATTACTGATCAATTATGATGAGTTGGGGTTTGCTAAGTTAAATTTGTGGAATTGGGGATTACATTTTCGTGCATGAGTGAACAGGAATGTGTATTTCCTATTATACCATTGTAACTTTCCAAGGTTTATTCAGTGGTGTGTTAATGGTAGTCAGGATTGGGTGCAGAACAGGTGAGATGCAGGGTAAGGTTTTTGATCAGTTTTGATGATCGTTTTGATGATCTTTTGGATTGTCTAAATGTCTAACATCAGAGACGTTCTTTTTTTCCAACAAACATTTTTCTAGAGTATTCAATTTACATAATCCCACCTGGATATCAAGTAATTCAATGAGAAGTTTAGATAATCTTACTGTAATTGAAATGTGGGGCAGGCATATTATATTCTTTACTATCCATTGAAGGGATTATTCAAAGTCACTGATTGTCAACCCCCCCCCCCCCCCCAAAAAAAAAAAAAAAAAAAAAAAAAAAAAAAAAAAAGGAAGAAGAAGAAGAAGAAAGAAAAGAATAATAAAGATTTAGAGAATTAGAGTAAAGACTGACATATTAATTTCACAAATTTGTGTTACACTGTCATATTCCTTTACAAAAGTCCAAATTGCTAAAATGATTGGATAGTTGGTTGGTTGATCAATTGAGTTGATTGATTGTAAAGGATAACAGTAAGACATGGTGATTGAAATAACTGTATGAAGATGATGTAATGCCTGATTGATTAGTTGAAACATTTGGAGACTGGTACACTGTTGATTAAGTGATTGCTAGCTGGGTGTTGATTGTCTAATTTATGTAACTGATTGATTGATAGATTGATCGATCGTCATCAACCATCCCAGTTTGGGTAAATGTGAGTAGACGTGATGCGAGGAGGTAGTCAGGATATTTGGGGTAGAAACCAATGAATATGAATGGTCAAAACACATCAATGCAAAAAGACAGAGATAGATACAAAAAGAAATAAGAGAGAGGGAGAGATGGAGGAAGACAAAGAGAGAGAGAGAAAGAGAGAGAAAGAAAGAAAGAGGGAGGGAGAGAAAAGGAAGAGAGAGATTAAACACACCACTGAAGGACCTCATTAAATATACCTTGGAAAGTTACAATGCAACAATAGGAAATACATATTCATGTTCACTCATGCATGAAAATGTAATCCCCAATTCCACAAATTTTCACTAAGCAAACCCCAACTCATCATAATTGATCAGTAATTCTGCATATCATCCTCAATTCCATAAGCTCCAAATGACTTTCCTCATAAAAATTGGAAGGGCAATTCCTGCGCACCCTAATTTAATAACCCTTTACAAAAGTGAACGCTGCTCATTCACGCATAACTTATTTTTTTACTTTTTGATGTCATATGAAATTTGAGATAATGAGCTTTCCATACATCTAAATTTCATTACCTTAAATCATATATTTTTTATTTGGCAGCCATTTCAAAAGTGTATAGTTCTTTTTGGGACGCACTGTATATTCATCAAAATAAATGATGGCCAATGTTCTTAGGAGCTTAACAATGTATTTATATGTTTTCTTACCAGGTGTATGTAAACTTTTGGCCTCAAATGTATATATATATATATATATATATATATATATATATATATATGATATTATGAGTGTATATATATATATATGATGAGTGTGTGTCTTTTTGCTTGCACATATTCTGTTTTATTTATCTGGCAACTTGAGGTCAGTGAGATTTTACCGCCTTTTGGAGATTGTTTGTTATTCAGTCATGCTGCACTCAAGATCCGAATGAAAGGGTATTGATATTATACGATATGATGAGGACTCTATCAAGACATGTTATGAAACCCATGATTAAGTCTCCATGCTTTTCACCAGACAAGTTTAAAGAGATTTACAGAACAATAAGAACAATGAGAGAAAGGACTCGATAAGAAGATTGACTCACTCTGTACACTCTAAAAACTGAAGTGCTGTTTTTAGCTCTTCAAGGGCTGAAATAAGCACTTTTTAAGTGCTTACATAGTGACTGCACTCAAAGTGCTGTTTAACTGCACTGCAAGTGCTGTTTTAGCACTTTCACGTGAGCTGAACTTTCAGCAAAAATGGGAAAGAACGGCGTGACTCCGTTGGGATTCGAACCTGGGTCCCCTGCATGAGAAGCGTTGACGAGCACGTTAGACCAATTCACATCTCACGGTTGCTAGAAGATCATATTGTTGCATGATGAACTTTCTTCAAATTTGCCATAATCATCTACTATGCTGTCATAATTAAAGCCAGTTAGCGAGATCTCCGTTGGTCTATTGGTAACGTCAGTGGTACTCTTCCATGTCTAGGTGAACCCGGTTCGAATCCCATACCGACCATGAACATTTTTTGTTGATAAATTAGCACTTGGGTAAGTGCTAAAACAGCACTTCAGGTGCTGATTTAGCACTTCAAGTGCAGTCACTATACGAGCACCCTTAAATTAGCACTTCAGTTTTTAGAGTGTATATTCCTAAACGTAATACATTCAGAGTCTCTCAATTTTATCTGAATTCACATATCAGACGTGTTCACATAATCCACCAATGGGCGTTCTCTCATTTCTTCGTATTTATCCTCTGTGTTGACTTTCACGAGTTCTTGGTAATTGTGGTCGTCGACCTTGGATGCATCGAAGACCGTGTCCTCATATTCTGGTGATGCATCAGCCTTCACAACATTCGAGGATGCTGGGGGTGGTCTTGAGGTTGATCGTCTTGCCTTGAAGCTGACAAAGATATAAAACATGTTTTAATTATTGATACCCTACAAGTTGTATGATATCAATTTTCCTCTTTTTTCATAGCTAATAATCATTCACAACCGTAGCACCTTCAAGATTGCAGACTCAATACTAGTACACCCTCTAGGAAACTTAGTATCCGACATTCATGCTTATTAAAACTTCCCACATTCCACTACTTTAGTACACTATAGCACAAGCAAGCAGTTTTCACAGGATCACAACATATTTCGCGATGTATTTCGTCTTCGAATATGTGTGTATTTATAGCAGTGCCTTGTGGGTTAATAGAAAGCAAGATAGGCCTAGTATAACAATTGAATAAATCATTAATGTCTTTGAATATTTAGACTTACCATAATAAAGCTATTACTCCAGCAAGTATGATGTTCCCCACAATAGATATGGCAAATGGAATCCAACTGATTATGCAACCCTTTTGTGTACCTGGATCCAAGTAGGGACATTCTGTTGTCACAGCACCTGTCGATCCCAGTACGTATGTAATCGTAGCGGTCAATAATTAGGGAAGAAAGATAATTAACATCAAATAAAATATAATTTCCCCTCCTCTCCCGTAAATCTATCATGATATTTTTAAATGAATAATTGTGTACATTGCTTGTAATAATAATGTTCCAAATTTTCGACCATTAACCCTTTTTCTTATGAATGCATGTGTTTCCTTTCAAATACAATGCATTTATGACTGGTCATGGCAAGTTTGGGTTAGCCGTAAGGTATTTCTATAAGTTTCTCTCCACAACGCATAATGTACACCCATACCAAGATACACTCACACAGTCTCTCCAACACACTAGCACCCATCCACGTACTTTTGCACACTTTCACGCATACGTACGTAAACCCACCCACACGCACCGTATCACACACACACACACACACACACACACACACACACACACACACACAAACACAGACATACATGCGTACACACACACACACACACAACACACACAAAACACACACACACACACACGCACACACACATACACAAGAACGCATCCGACACATAAACCCTCAATCCACCCACATAAAAAGAAGGATGCAATAAAGAACATACGTGTCTCAGTTGTAATGGTCACTTCCGGTCCTGGTTCTCCTTCACCGTTTAGTCCATCTCGAAAGGCCGCTATCTGGACAGTGTACGTTGTTCCTGGGTCAAGACCACTGATGTTGTATGTCATTAGAGTGGCATCATCAGAACTCTTTGGAGCTTTTATTTCTTTAATCATCACAAGACGGTTACTTGATAGCACGTAGATCTTATATCCTGCAACAGGCCCTTCCCCGATATCAGTGTCAGGGTCCCATTGTCTCCAACCAATGACCACATGGTAGTAACCAGAATCGAGTGGTTCAGGTGCACTATTGAATCTAGGTAAAACTGCGAAAGTGAATAGCAAGACATTTCATTTCATTTTCATTTTTAATTTTATTTTAATTCAACACGGCACAACCTACTTCAGGCAAAGGCTGTTCTTCTGTAGGTCCGTGCGTACATAAAAAAAGTACATTACATGAATTCATGACATTATATAATTAAACAATACACAACTTACAATGAAACATCAAAATGAATTTAAAAGTAACTATTTGAAATGAATTTTTATGGAATTCATGGAATTTAGATTCAAATGCTAGGAGAACTTTTGAATTTTACATCAACGATCGACAATTTCATATTCAGATTCTTCTAAAAAAGATACATAATTTCATATCAATTTTAATCTATGTAAAATGTAAACTTAACGTCTACCTTTGTGTGGATTAAAATCGTAATTAAACAAGTCGTGACTATTATAGCGGAGGGGAGACGCAAAGTGACGTTAGAAATTTGATTGAGCGGCGCAGAAATTTATATAGCTGGCTGCAATAATAAATTAGCTCACAAAACTCGCATAAGAACACTTCCCTGCAGTGGAATGGTATTGTCCGTTCGTTTGAGCATACGAGTGGAGATAAAGAAATTTAGTATGCTGCAGCGAATCAGATCATTTATCATAACATCACAAACCTTTTTTTAAGTTAAACTATAAAACATTCCACATGATTATTGGCCTCTGCATAAACATTGGATTACTCAGAAATAATCTACAAAATATCAATTTATAAAATAATAGTCAACTTTAGGACTTGCCGAGTTGTCAAATCTTAATTAATCTACCTTCATACAGTGTCATTAAAAAAAAATCGAATATTTTCTTCTTCTTCTTCCGGTTACGTACATTCCACCAGTGGTTTATTCTCGTACTGCAATCGAATATTTTCAAAGGCAAAGTCAAAATCTAGAAGGATATTCATTGAATAGCTCGCGCTCTACTATAAGGGTTGTTTTACGATCAGGGTACACCGTCAAAAATGGCATTCCGTGCACCATAAAAAGAAATAGAGGTACTGTAATATCAAATCTACGATGGCAAGCTATTGGGCACTGTTAGAGCAACCTACAAGAGAAAAACAAATTAATGAAATACACATTTACTTCTAAAAATTGACCATTATATGGCATTTTAGGGCAAAATTACTGTCTCATTTTATTTTTTCTGATTTTGAGCCTGCGCATCTTGATTATTAGCAGTCATTAGGCTTGTTTTTCCAATCAGAATTGACTACTGAAATGTGATTGTTTAAAAACTGAAAACCCCAGAAAGTACCGTTAATTTGATTTTATTTGTGTGACCATTAACCAAAAGTGGGGTGCCAATTCAGTCAAAAAATGTCCTCTCCGAATTTGGTGGTTTTACGCTCATTTAGACATCACTTGATGAACAATGTTTTTGTCTGTAAGAGCACTTGTATATATGCCATAAACTTATAATGTTTACTTCACCAACATCCACTTATTTTTCAGACAGTTCATGTTACAATGTTGTCAAATCACGTTCCGTCAAAAATGTCCTCTCCGGAAAATGAAGCAATTGACTTTACGTGTAATAACAAAATTGAACCCCTATAGAAAAATAGGTTGGTGACCTCATGCCTCCAAATTTAAAAGCAATATCATGTTACTTGTCTAGAGCACATATACAAAAATTGAGGGAAAACAAAATAAGTTTTTTTTTTTTTTTTGTCCAGTGAGACAAATTGTGTACCCTGATCGTAAAACAACCCATAACATATGTTTATATTGATGAATATCCAAGCGCGGCTCCATTATTAGCTATGACAAAGAATATTATCGGCCAAATTATCTGGGGACAATAGTGATACTAAGCATGTTGAGGAGCCAGTCAAGTGCTACAGGGCCTAGGTGTTTTATCTGCTCACAGAGAAGATCGTCGAGCCCAGCTGCCTTGTTGTTCTTCATGGCTTTGGTAGCACTGCATAGCTCAAGTAGGCTAAAGGGGTCGGTGAAACCATGGGGCTCTTGAATACAGGAGGCTGCCGTAGCAGGGAGCTTAGCTCTCTTTGGATGGTGATCAGGGTTACCCTTGCTGTTCTCTAAGAGCTGATGGACAACTTGGTTTGCAGTCACCTCTGTTCTTGGTTTCGGTTTAGTGAAGTCGTTGCCGAGGATGCGAATGGTCTTCCACGCTTTCCTACTGCTATGAGTCATGTCGGTGGATTCAATGAATTCTTGCCATTTCTTCCTTCTGCAATCAGCTATGGTATTGGTAAGTTTGTCTCCAGCCTCTAGCGTATCATCGCAGAAGGGGTCTGTCTGGAACTTGTCTACATATTCGAGGTACATGACCTTCGAGTCATCTGTGAGGCCTTGGATAAAGTTGGTACGGCAGCCACGGTGGATATGTCGCCTCGAGGATTCCTTTACCAACTTGACGAAAGAGTCATAGTTGCTGGGGGTTGCAGGTAGGTCCTTGATAGAGGAGTCAAGATCTTCAGCGAACGCTTTCCACTTTGCCTTTTGGAGGTTGAAACGACGACGGAAGGGGACAGGTCTAGGAGTGACAACAACATTTACCCTAAGCCGAATTGGGCGGTGTTGAGTATGGGGGATAGGGTCAAAGGCCAGCTTTTCACACTGGTTGGATATGGAACTGGAGGCAAAAGCCAAGTATGGGTTGTAACCTCTGCTCCATCTTGCACTGTTAAAAGATGAAGGGAGCTTAGCATCATGGATAAGGGACAAATGGTGGGAGTCTGCCCAGGTCTCCACGAGGTCACCATCATCGTTGGTGTCTTGGTATCCCCAAGATGCACTGTGACTGTTAAAGTCACCTATCAGGATGTTAATGCCGTTGTCAGTGGCCGTGCTAGGGACATCAAAGGGTATTGCTGGAGGTTTATACACAGAGCTCACACTTATCCCTAACAACTTGATGGAGAGGATTTCAACATCATTTGTATCAGACAGGAAGGTGTTGTCGACTGTCAGCCCGTGACGAACAAAGATGGCACTACCATATTTTTCATGAGGTCTTTCTAATGTAAGGTACATACCAGGGATGCGAGGGCGGATGGAGGTAGGACCACGATGGGTTACCTGAAGACAAAGGATATCACAGTGATGATCCTTGCAGACATCCGCCAGAAGGTCTTGTTTGATGCCTGTTAAGCCTTCAATGTTAGACAAAATAATGCTCAGGGCCGGTCCTGAAAAGGACCCAAGTGTTTGGCCCTGGGCTCCGTCAACAGCAGTAGTTTGGGGAAGCATTAATGATAAGTAGTAAGCTGATAAAGCTAGAGAGAGAGAGAGAAAGGTGATAGAAATATTCGCAAACTGGAAACAGCCTGACAGGGATCGCCGCGTGAAGGCTCTTTCTGTGACCCCCGTGGTACTAACTAACAGGAACAGACGCTAAATTGAGAATCTGATAAGGCACGGCGTGGGACCAAAGCTCTGAAATTTCTTCTTATTTGCATATCTTTTGAAATATCTTCTGCTCACTGAAGCATAAAACACTGGAATTTTCGTGAAAATCAAATGAAAAAAACTATCCATGAAGGTCTGTGACAATTATCCAAAGTAAGCAATTGAATTTTAAGTCCACAAAAAAAAAAAAAATGTCTTTTCACGTATCACGTGTTCATTGAAGCGTGAATTTTTGATAAAATGCCATAGCATGATTTGAAAAAAATTATTTGACATACATAATAAAAAAAAAAAAAAATGATAAAATGATTTTCATTACACGAAAAGGAAGAATACCTACCTAATAAATTTAAGAATATTCGTTTTTGTTTTTATTAAGTGAATTGATTGATATTGTTTAAACAACTTTTCCAGGTAGCATATTCCGTCATAATCAATAATTTAAGTAAAAATGTATAAAAAATGCAGTTTTGGCAAATTTTACCTCATGCTCATCCATCCGTGAAATTTATTGCAAAAGTCATTTGGTGTGTTAGAAATTAAGTGCAACAAGCCTTCTGAACATATCTTTTGTTGAAAAGTTATAATTTGTTCCGATAGTATTGAATTAAAGTTATGAAACTAACATTGTGACTTTTGAAAAGTGACATTTTTGCCTTTTTGACTGTACTCATTAAAGCATGACTTAACGAATTTCCTTAATATTCACTAAAATGAAAGCTGATGAAATTACCTAGAAGCATATGTAATAAAATTCGTAAAATTCCTCTTGGTTAAAAAGTTATACAATTTGTATTAACCCTATCAAGACCAAGGTATTTTGATGGTTCATAGGCCCAAGGGGGGGGGGGGCACATTGTGCCCCCCCCCCCCTCCATAATTTTTTTATTATTTGATGGATCACTTTCATATTTGTCATGACGATAGAGCAACTCAAGCTCTACAATTTGAAACAACAAAAACTTCTCAAGGTCAACATATGAGGGCGCTTTTCACTGTTAAATAAATAAATACATAGAAAAATGCACAAAATATGAATTTTAGCATTTTAACTCTCTAAAATCACAGTTTGATGGTGGAGACTGGTGCAAATATGTTTTATGATTAATTCATTGCTCATTTATCTATTTAAATATTCAAACTTGCCAAATGGGGGCGCTTTATGCTCTGAAATAAGAAAAATTCAATTTCGCCACGAGAGGGCGCTTCGGGTAATTAACTAAAATAATTCAATTTTAATAGTTTTTGGACTAATTTATCACTGTTTAGGTATGCAAATTGATAATACAATAAGAAATGGTCATATTCTGTAAATTTCAAGGGATAAACTCACTCCAAAAATTAGAAATTTGAAAAAAAATTGATATTTCAATATTTTCTATTATATCTATTGTTTTGGCGCCATTTTTCGAATGAAAAGTAATGAAAACAAAAGGAAAATAGTGATATTCAGTTTAGAATGTTATTTCAATTCAATATGAAACAAGAAACCTCATTGATAACACCATAATATTGTTTAGAACTATGGATATCGAAAATGATCAAAAAATTGAGAAACATGGTTACCAATTTGTGGTTGCCATGGCAACACAGAATATCATACCCCCATAAAATATATATCAAAATGTTCGTGAATAAATTTCAGGAAAAGTCACCAAGTTTGATGGAAAAAGATCCAAGTGTATAGAAATGGCGAATAAAAGTTCAGTAGGGGGGGGGGGGCACATTGTGCCCCCCCCCCCCCTTGGTCTTGATATGGTTAAGAGGGGACTTACTTTTTTTGGTGTGTATAGATAATTGCAGGAAATTTTTGTTCGTTGTATTTTGTTTTTTATTCTTAACATTGGTCTATGGTCTTTTTTAAAGCCACTGAAAAAAAAAATAAATAACAAATCCTGCAATTTTTTAACATTTCTTTCTTGCTCTTTTTTTTTCTCTTCTTCTTTTTCTTCTTCTTCTTTCTTTCTTTCTTTACGATTCTTTCAACAAATCTCGAAGTGACAGTGAATACAAAGTTTAAAAAATTATAATAACAGATTTGATTACCTGACAGAGTCTGGGTCAAAGTTCAAATAATATGACGATAAAAAAACCTGGAAATAGCAAAAACTAATAATATTTTGGAAATTTCAACCCATTTACAAGTCAAAGGTCAATGAAAACGAATATTTCCTAGCTCGTGGATCAAGTAGAACACGTTAACAGTATTCGATAATATTTAAAAAGACTAATTAATTGCAAGGGTTGCTTTTGCTCAAACTTGGTATAATATACTATCAGACAAATTTTACGATTTTTCTAAACCTAAGTGCTCAGTCGACCGTTACAATACACTTTTACGTTTGGTATAATTTAATATACAGTGACTATTTATGATGAAATAAACATCAAAGTCACAAAACATTTCAATGTGACAGATGCTTTTAAAATTAGTTGTTTTTTTCTGTGTCGCACTGTATATCAAAGACCTATATACTGATTGAATCTTCCTTGCAACATTAGACGTTACAATGTCTCACAAACTTTATTCAAAGTTATTGAAGAAGATAGAAACCGAGGGTTTGCAGGCATTTTGAGAATAGTGCCCTCTTTTATGCTAACGTTCTAGATAAGCTCCCCGTAGTCCTGCGAAAACACCCTATTTATAGATGTTGCCAAACATTAACATGACTTGCAAACGAAACTACATAGATGGCCCCACTATGATCACCTCGTATTTTAAAGGCTATGCAAAGTTTTAACGGGAATTGCTCGTGGGGGGAAAAAATACCCGAATACGTTGCATCAGAAGTGGGCCCTATGGTTGGTATCATGTCAGATGTAGGCCCTGATGATGTTCTTTCTGTTAAGCTGGCGTCACACTGTCCCGATGCTCAGGTGCGATGGTTATACGAAGGGGTCATTTTTAGGGTTCGCGCAAAGTTTAGAAGGTTACACGATGGCACTATGAATCACACGCGAAGGTAATATGAAGTTTTCCCGAAGGAGAGACGAATGTCAACCGACGTCATTTGGGCATCCCCGGCGCGAATCCAAGATTGCCGAATTGAATACATTCTGTGGGGCTAATTGTCTTGGGACAATAGAGACTTTATAATGTTTGCGCATGGGCTAATACGTTTTATTGAAGAAAGCATCACATGACCTACTTATTGTGTTAAAATCTTCATCAGATGCAGACTGCGAGAAATTCAATAGCTGATCATACACTGTCCATCATAAAGATGGATTATTATTATTATTATTATTATTTATTAATTAATTAATTTATTTATTTATTTATTTTTATTTTTTTGCTGCTATATAACATGATTTTTCTTCGGCATAAATTTCTTGAATATGTTTGTCCCTGTTTCGTGAAGGGTTCTCCGAACCTTTCAAGAAGATTTTGTTTTTCTCCAAAAAAGTTTTGTCAACCCCCATGATGCTCATTTTTTGTCATTTTTTTTTCTTCTCATTTTGGGGCCCCTTTTTGGCTACCCGGCTGATCAAGCCCCCATCCCCCCTCCCGAGGGAAACGCGCCTGAGGTGTACTGTTTATATTGGTTTAAGTTAAATTTAGATATACGGGGAAAGGCTTGGGTCTCTTGTCTAGGGGAGGGGTTGAAACAAAAAGTATGATTGGTAATAATTCGGAATATTTATTTAACCTTTATGCTAAAAACAAACCCTTAATTATTATCATTTTCCCTAATTTTCTGTTTAGCCTTAATGGCAAGATTTTAAATGGTAACTATTGATGGTATTTTAATATATTTTGATTTTTATGTTTTGCTGATATTTTACAATAAAATTTAGGGAAGATAGAAAAGTTCATGGTGTAAAAATGGTTAAAATTAATGTTTAACACCAATCAAAATTAACTTTGACCCTTCCCCTAGACAAACGAGTGAAGCCTGTAACCATATAATTAAATTTGACTTAAAGTGGAATATTAAAGAAAAGGCCAATCTTGCTGAATTCAATTGCATTATCAAGTTTAGTACATGAGAGACAGAACACCGTTTAGTTGATCCCTTTAGCATATTGCGTCCACGAGAAATGCTGCTTTGAACATTGTATATACAATCGGGTTCAATTGAAATATCCGTAGATATTTTTAAGGGCTATTTGATGACGTCACAAGTGTGAGGAGCAAACCCGGAAGTAATGCATGAAGCATATCTATTACTATCTATAATAATACATTATAGAAAGATAAAACAATCGAGACAGAACAATAAATGCCATTAGGAATAAAAAAGAGATCAATGAATAAGAAAATAGAATCAACAAATAGTTATGTTTAGGAAATAGAAAAACAATAAATAACATAAGGAATAACAATGAATAACATAAGGAAAGAGAGAAAAACAATGAATTACATAAGAAGGTGAGAAAAACAATGAATAACATAAGGAAAGAGAGATTACAATGAATAACATACGGAAAGAGAGAAAAACAATGAATAACATAAGGAAAGAGAGAAAAACAATGAATAACATAAAGAAAAAGAGAAAAAACAATGAATAACATAATGAAAGTGAGAAAAACAATGAATAACATAAGGAAAGTAAAAAAAAAAACAAAAAAAAACCACAAACAATGGGTAACAAAAGGAAAGTGAGAAAGGCAATGAATAACATAAGGAAGGATAGAAAAACAATGGATAACATCAAGCAATTGAGAAAAACAACGAATAACATAAGGAAAGTGAGAAAAAAAACCAATGAATAACATAAGGATAGTGAGAAAAACAATGAATAACATTAAGGAAAGTTAAAAATGAAACGGAAAGAGAGAGTGAAATAAACTTTTTGAAAAAGAAGAAAATTAATTGCGTAATGTGATAAATTTTTCATTTAGTTACCTTTTATAATTCGACTTTTTTTGAACTGTCTCAGCCTTAACATAAAAAGCATTTGGGGGAAAATCAACCAATATTTATGCTGATAATAACTAAATTTGGATTGAAATTTGGATTGAAAAAAAAAATGAAATTTTGGGTTTTATTCCTTAGACCCCACATTTTATAAGTGGATTATATTTACTATGTCATAAACTTTCAGAACATGTGAAAAAATAGAAAGGGTTTCGACCTTTCGGACGAGCTTTGGAGGATTCTAAAGACGTTTGTTTTGTTATTTTTTTACGTTAATTGCCCCATTGACGCACGCGCGGAAATTGAAATTTGATGAGCGCGTGCGTCTGTATGGTTGGCTGGAAACGATTTAAAATATATAGAAACTCCTAAATGAAGTGTCTAAATTGCCAATCAAGAAAAAACCCCGGAATTTTACGCGATTTACAAAGTGCGCGCAAAACGCGCGCACGGGCGCTTACGCGCGGAAATTTTCAAAATTCTTGAAATGGCCTGAAAAATACTTTGTATAAATATGGGGTGATTTTGAGCATTTTTAGATTTTGACACACGGGTTTTTGAAAATTTTCAACCTGTTGCAAGCATTTATCAAATAGGCTGTCGAATTATTTTTTGTTTGGAACGTGATGCTCTTTAATTTAAGACCAGCCACGACTCATTTGGCGACAATTTTTGACGCCAACGATTAGGTCGGCACTTAAAAAAAAAAAAAAAAAAAAAAAAAAAAAAAAAAAAAAAAAAAAAAAAAAAAGAGCATTTACAATTGATGGTGTATCCAACTCTGAAAAGATAATTGGGGGTTGCCGTTGATCCTGAAGAATTATTCAGGATTTTGTGTAGGCATGTTTTTGGCCAAAAATGGCATATTTTGACAAAATTGACAAAATTCGCGTGCGCGTAGTTCCAACTTGAACAGACCGTCATTTCGTTATGAATAGTCTAAACATAGTGTTTATGGTGTCAAATTGTTGTGAATATTATCAAGATTCCTTTAAGAGCAAAAAAAAAAAAATCGATGATCTGATACTGCATTCTTCCCCGACGCGCATAAATGCGCGCAAAATTGTGCGCGCGCATTTTTTCTTGAAATGCTTAAAATGACCTGAAACGTCCTCTTATTCAGCCATAAAGTGATTTTGAACATTTTTAATTTTTGCGCGCGCGTAATTCCTGAATGCGCGTACTTACGCGCGCGCATTATGTTCTAAAAGATGCGCTTCAATTTGAAGTTTATGTGTACTAAACATGATTGATCAATGATTATTAGTTAGGAAGTTATGATTGATAATGTGATTTTACAAAATGGCGTCTAGATGACGTCACATTATGCTAATGAGCTAGAAAAGATTTCAGTGCTCAGATTTTATGATGATCTATCATTGCTGAAGATTTGAAATACTTTAATGCATTATTTTTTAGGTGGTCTGTCTTTGACAGATCACCTATTGTGTTTGTCAGAATTTTCTTTCTTTCTTTATTAGGTGGTCTGTCTTTGACAGATCACCTATTGTGTTTGTCAGAATTTTCTTTATTTATTTTTATAGCCAATATTTTGTTGCCACTCTATCTCAAAATCGGCAAAGTCAATTTCAATGAATTTCATGTCAGTTATGGATGTCACTCTGGAAACGTGCATCGAAGCTTTTCAAGGTCATCAAGGTCACGTGACGTCATCCAGACGCCATTTTGTAAAATTACATTAACAATCATAACTTCATGACCAATGACTGAAAATGACCCATATTCACATGACATAAACTTCACATGACCCTTGACCTTAGCATACCACCAAAGGTCACCTAAAGGTCATGACGTGCGCGTACGCGTACGTCAAAATATCAAAATGCCCTAAATCACCTAGTATCAAGTTTGCATACGTTTCAGGCAATTTCCAGCATTTCAAAATTTTGCGCGCGCGCATAGGTGCGCGCGCGTCATTGCGCGTTTCATTATAACGCAGCCTTCAATCGCCATTTTTCATTATGAAATCTAATAGAGCATTAAATTCTGAACATTTTGATACCATTTTCGACTTGATACGACCGATAATAAGGAAACTACAGCCCGTCAAACTTTTCCGCGCGCGTGCGCGTATTTCCTCTTCATAGGCCAAATATGGGCAAAAAAATGCCTTTACAAAATTCGCTATAGCTCGAAAAATAGTCCACGAACACCCAATTTTTTTTTAATGAACATGTTCAGTATGAGTTGTAGATATGATTTCATGGGCTGTTTACCCATTATAAACATTATGACGTCATCAAAATGGCGCATAAACTCAAAATTTCGTTGTTTTTTTTTAAATGACGTCATAAAATTTATGCTAATTTGATTCCAACTCTGTGAATATTGGTCGATTTTCGCCCAAATTTCAATATGTTGTAGCCTGAGGATATGGCCTTTCGGGTACGTGAACCTTAATTTTTCATTTTAAACAAATGCATCATTGTCAAAAATGCAATATATAAAGGCATGTCATTTTTGCTCATTTTGCACGCAATCTCTTATTACGAAGCACTTTTGGTTGAAACATAAAACTGCAAGCCCTCCTGTAATGACCATTCCTCCGTCATTTCTGCTTCATTTTCTCTGAAATTTTGATAGGTTGTTAGGCAAGGAAATCTCTTAAACATATCATATGTTTCAAATCAGACTCCGGAATCATGACTTATATAACTTGCCGTACTTGAAATGTTTTGCCGTCTGGAATTTTTCGTTTTACGTGTAATCCTTCATAGGATTTTAGCTCAATCGTAAGGCGTCTGACTCGTAATCAAAAGACCGTGGCTCGCGTGGGTTCGAGTCCGGGTGTGTCTACATTTTTTTTTTTTTTTTTTTTTTCATGTGAATGTCTTTCCTCGGTCGATTTCAACACACAAACAATAGCCAATAATGTAATGAAATAAATTTTACTTTTATAATAGTCAAAATGCAATTTTTAGTAGTTTATGTACACAACCCTATTGAGGATAACTATTGCTTTGTCCTGAGCGCATTATATCACATCAGTGCATTTCCTCTTTGTTTCATCTTTTCTATACCATCTTTTACGTATTTCTTTGATTCTATTATTCTATCATTGATCATATTATCAATGTAAATAAATATCAATCAATATCAATCAATATCAATACAACCTATTGCAAATTTGACATAATTTTATGAACGTGTACTGAAGCTATACTGCAACAGCCCTATTTCTGGTCGGTTTTCGCCCAGTTTCGAGTATGTTGTAGCTGACAAATTCCGTATCGTTAATGTGCTGATCACACTGAAAGACAGACCACCTAATTCGTCCCCATGACGAATTTAAATTCTAGTTTAGTTATCGTGTCTACAAGAATTGTACAGGAGAATAAAAAACAAAGAGAAGAAAAAAAAGAAGAAAAAAAAAGAAGAAGATTCGGACAATAACAAGAGGTGCTTTGTACATTAGTACATACCACCTAATAAGGAAAGTGAGGAAAACAATGAATGAAATAAAGAAAGGGGTAAAAAGTAATGCATTACAATACATGTATAAGACTTGTATACATAGTGCAGCATTCAAGATGTGCAACTTTCCCTCACACTTATGACGTCATCAAGAACCCCTCCAAATTTTACTTGATGTTTAAGATTTTAGGGAGGGACAGATAATATCCTCTAACTCCACTTCAGGTTGTCCGTTTTTCACGAAATAAAAAGCAAGTTGTTCTACACACCCCACTTATTTGTTTCGTATATGATAATAAGTCTTTACTATTCCACTTTAAAGAACAATAACAACTCTACACCTCAGACGTGTTTACATAAGGTAGGACTGCGGGTGCCTTGGTAGGTTGCGTAAACAAAAAGGGGCCCCCAATATAAGAATAAGGATGAAAATGGCCATCTTCTGGGGGTTGCAAACTATTTGGAAGAAAACTCCCTGGAAAGGATTGAGGGAACGTCCAAGATATAGCCGGGACCCCGAAAGAGTGAAAGCGGTGACCAACACAATCAAGAAATTCAAGTCGGAGCAACATAGCATCGTTGGAGCCAGAAAAAAAATATTCCACTTCTATGACGAACAGTGTAATTCATCGAGAGCAAGACACACTGCACTGTAGAGCTTTATTTGTATGTGTTATTATTTCTTTTTTACTCAAATCGAACATAAACATCCCCCCCCCCCCCAAGGTAGGGAGAGGCAGGGGAAGAAGACAGCTGGTAAACACAGAGTTGAGAAAAGAAAGCTCAAATAACATACAGCAACCAGAGACAGTTTCACAATGATCGGAAATAGTTCCAGTGAAAATTATGGGGAAGGGGGGGGGGGAGGGGGGAGCAACAGCACAGATATTGCACATTTGTTATGCTTAGAATGTCACGCAATTTACTTATTTTTCTTTTTCAGAGAAAATGCAATTTGACAATTTTGTGTCAAAATCAATTTGTCAATGTTATTTTGGACAGATGAGAGAAAATTTGTTAAAAAATGTTTATTTTAGAACTTGACTTTAACTTAAATCATGGTATAATGAGAGCGAATGGCAATGATATTAATGATGATGGAGGTGGTGGTGGTGGTGCTGTTCACCACCCTTACAATTATCCTCGTCATCTTCATTATCATCGTGCATAATCACAACCACCACCTGCATCACCATCGCCATCATCATCATCATCATCACCATCATCACAATCATAATCACCAGCAAATCTACCAACCCCTACCAACTTCATACTAATCCCTATCCTCCACTAAGATAAAAATTATTATCTTCATCACCGCTATCACCAACATATCTCACAACTGCCATCACCATCATGACCATCACCTTCATGCGTATCATCATGAATATGATTGTCATAATCATGTTGTTATTATAGGTTTTCCCGTTCAAGTTCATCATTTCCTCACTGTATTCCATTTATGTGCATTCAAATTCACGAAGCTGCCTCTTTCGTGCCGGTTGGTTCATACAAATTTTCAATTCGAGCAAGGCCTTTCATTCACGTGCACGCAAATTTTCGTTTGATGTACTCAATTTCATTTATCGGCACGAACATTTTTGTTCGGTGCAAACGAATTCACTATATTTTTATTCAATTGTCAATTTCATGAACCAATTTCCCGATTCGTTCATTCAATTTAAAACGAAACGGCGACGGGTGTGCTTTGGGGCAAACAATTTCTTTAATATGAATTTTATTTCCTACTTTGTGCACGTAATTTAATTAAACTCTTTAATTTTCAGGAATATGACCATAAGCACCTTAAGTTTTAAAAGTGAGATTGTGGGTTAGTTCCAAAGTTCTTAATGTTCAATCGAGTTTTTACTTTTAAATGTTTTGTATTGGATTTTTCTATCTTTAATTTTGAAATTGAACACACAAACTAGCACTCAAAACCAAATATGACTCAGTCATCCAGTGTACGAATTATAAAATATGAAATCGTCAGACAAGACAGTGTTTGTAATTTTCTGGATGTGCATTAATTTTGTATCATTATAATACGACAGTTCATTACAAGAACAATAAATACTTTGTTCTTGAAAATCACTCTGATCATTATGGTTGATAATTTCTATAGCCATCAATCTCCTAACGAGCAAGGCATCTCAGCATAAAGACGTGTAAACAGAAAGCAAAAATAAACAAAAATGCTATTTTACACGACTAAGAACCTCGAAATGATTAAGTATCTCACTTCGCGAAGACGTCTCTGCGACGAAAAATTTCATAGTTTTAAGCATGTTCAATTTTCTGTGACTCATGAAATGGCGCGGAGACTCGGCCATACATATCTGAGACGTCTCCGAAATGTCTCCGCAACTGTCTCAAAACCGTCTCAAAACTGTCCCAAGCTAGTCTTAAATTCGTCTCATGATAAGTGAGATACCATCATAAGCTTCTACTGAAGTATCACTAAAATTTAGAATTGTATGCACTTATTTACAATTCGATTGCCTATTCGTGAATTTGTTTGAACGAAGGAAGACAAGTTATGCCGAAGCAAGCTGTAAATTAAAAATGAGTGCACATACATGAAATTATATGCTCCTAATGTGAATTCGCATTAATGCTATGTAGAATCGTTTGCAAATATAGGGAATTTGAGTAAACAAAAATGAATTTGATTGAAGATGCGTTAGCGCGATCGCAACTTGCGTTAAATCGTTTGATCCAAATGTGAAATTGAGTGAACGAAAGATGAAATTGAGCGGGAAAACCTATATTAAGTTAACGTTAAAGTCTCAAAGATGGATGAAATGAAGCCTTTTCTGGGGAGAAAATCATTTTGCCGTTAGCTTCGATAGAAAGGATTTTGAAATTACATATTTTAATTTCCTTTTCATTACAGGTCTCGCAAGAAATGAGATTGGAAAGATGACACTTTAAAAATCAAACAATACAAATATAAATGAGAATTTGACGTAATATACTATGATATAGATGGGGCAAAGAATACAAAGAAGAACACTAAATTGTTCTTCCATTCCACAAGACAGTTCTGCGTCGTCATACTATGCTACGATGGCTACATGATGGGATTGAGAAGGCGTCACGACGTCGTTTTGCCTTTAACAGATCATCGGCGGGTTCGTGTTTCCCTCGCATTGCCTTCGTAAGGCGACAATGCGCGATGCTACGATTCTCAAACGAAGTGAACCTTCGCAACTCCATCGGGAGTATTTTTTGGGGGGGGGCTGCCAAAGATTTTGCCGATTCATCGGAAGTTGCTGCCGAAGCCTGAAAAAACTCCATCGATGGTCATGGTGGTTTTAAGATTGCTAATTACACAGGCTGTATCAAATAAAATGGTAAAGTTGTAAAACATTTTTTTTTATTATAAAAAATAATCACAATCTAATAGTATTCAATATTTCTATAAAGGAAGAACATCAGACATTCTTTAGCATTTATTATTATTTTTTCTTAAAAATCTCATTTGGCGTTGTAAATCTTGAGATATGATCACTTTTCTATAATCAAGAAAATCTAATTTGGGCATGCATTTCCATGGTGTATATTTAGGTTTTGTGCATAGTGTCCACGAATTCATTGCTACGGAAAAATAAATGTGTGTAATATCGATCAGCTCCTCTCCGCACACATTTTTTTTTTTTTTTTAATGTGGTACCAAATACAGACATTATTTCAGAAGATGCCATAATTTAAATACTTTTCCCCCATTGTTCCATTCTTTTTGAAACAGTCTGTACTACTCCAAAGTAGCCCGATGCTTTCGTAATGCCTTCGAGTTCAGAGCAAATTTTGGGTTTTTTTCACCATCAGATGTCCATTGCTCCTAACCATCGGGACAGTGCGACGCGGGCTTTAAAAGATCGTATTATATTACGTTATCTTATAATACACATTCCTCCAGAAATCGGTTTGTGTTTACCGAAGAGAGGTAAACGCTCACTTGCCTGGAATTCGTTTTTTTTCTTTCTTTAATGTTGTTAATTAGTTATAGATGATTGAGGGATGTTAATGCTATTGTTTTTTTTTTTTTCTCTCTCTCTTTTTTTTTAACATTTGGTATATGATATAGGCCTATTTTATATCCATTAAAAGGAATGATAACCGGACATTTTTTTTGATTATCTTTAATGTTATTTTGCTTCTTATTTTTTTTTTTCTTCTTATTATATTTGTAAGTTTTTAATAAATCTTTCTAGATTGTGGCACTTTTCTTTTCTTTACAGGGCTCTCATGTGGTATACGTTTGCAACAAAATATATTACCTGGCAGAGTCTGGTCAGTCGTTGAACCTAAGGGAGTGGTTGAATCGATAAAGGCAGTGCTTCCAGACGCATTTTCTGTTTCGATATGAAAATTAATAGAGTAACGAAAAATATGTGTGAATGACTTATTTGTTGTTTTTTTTCTGTAGATTTAAGTAAACTGTTGCGGAGATAGGCCTTATTTGGTATTGAAAGGCGTACCCTGTTTTAATACACTTTTGAATTAGGGGAAATAAGTGGGAAAAAACATAATTCGTTTATATAAAAGAATTGTGTGTGTATATATATATATATATCATTGTGTGTGTATATATATATATATATATATATATATATATATATATATATATATATATATATATATATATATATATATATATATATATATATATATATATACATATATATTATTACATGATATGTCATGTGCAGGTATGTTTTTGACCAGATTTGAACTCCAGGGACATGCTGAATGCATTCCTTTCGCAGAACACCTAGTACTTTAAAGGCTATGCATATAGGCAAAGTTTCAATGATAATCGCTTGTGGAAAAACAAATTACCCGAATACGTTTCATCAGTGGTAGTGGGATCTATGGTTGTTATCATGTCAGATGTACTGATGATGTTCTTTCTGCTAAAATATATAATTATAAGGACATCCCTCGTTATAATACACATTCCTCCAGAAATCAGTTTGTGTTTACCGAAGAGAGGTAAAAGTTAACTTGCTTGAAATTCGTTTTATTTCTCCAATGTTGTTAATTAGTGATAGATGATCGTGGGATGTCAATGGTATGTTTCTCTCTCTCTCTCTCTATCTCGTTAAACATTGGTTTATGATATGTTTTACAGCCGTTTAAAGGAATGATGACCTAATTTGTTTTTGCACATACCTAATGTTATTTTGTTTCTTCTTTTTCTTCTTCCTTTTTGTTTAAGTTTTTAACAAATCTTACCAGATTGCAGCACTTTTTTTCTTTACAGTGCCCTCATGTGGTATACGTTTGCAACACAATATATTACCTGGCAGAGGCCTACAGCTTCCCTCGTTTTCTCCGTAGATTTAGATAGATTTGGTACTAAGAGGTTTACCTCCGTAAGAATACATTGATATATTAAGGGAGTGAAAAAAAAAACAACAACTTAGATTGGCTTTAAAAAATAAATATTCATATGTAGGCCTAAAGTGTGTCCCAGTTAAAGATCTATACTTTTGAAATGGCTACCAAAAATGAAATAATTGGTTCTTGAAGGGAAATGTTTGTATGTAATAAAGCTCATATCCTTATTTGACACCGAAATGTCCGAAAATGATGAATGCTCCAATGAGCAACGCCAACCTTTGTGAAAGACACAAAAACGAGACTGCGCAAGGATAAGGCGTATGATAAGAGGGCGAAAATTCCTCGCCATCAGCTAATGGAAGAGGTATCGTCTTTTATTAGAGTGACGTGCCTATGACTGTAATAGTATTATTAGGCAACCTTTGACATCAGCCATGTCAGAGGACAAGGTAATAATAATAATAATAATAATAGTAATAATAATAATAATAATTCTAAATTTGTAAAGCGCACTTTTCGGCCTAAAAAGGCACCCGAGGCACACATAAACATGGAATATAAACTTGTTGATAACTACCACTGCTCAAAGTTGCAACATCAAACTGTAACAGACTAAATACGTGGATTGTACATGAAATTACCAAATTTGTTATAAACAACAGCGCAAATATCAATATTTTATATTTTTAGGTCAATGACCTTTTACAGTCCTCAGATGTGAAAGGTAAGAACATGTAATTGAGTATCAGTTGCTCTGGAAAGACGGTCTCATTTTAACCAAAAAAAATCAAAAATATTACACTATAGCAAAGTCCTCCTTATCCAATAACACACACAATCATATTTTTGTTCATATTTTGATGTTTCGAGGTCATTGACCTTTCATTGCTTTTAGAGTTCAAATATGAAGCCCTGTTTATAATTACGAATGGTGGTATCTCGCTTTGCAGAAACTTTGAGACGGATTTAGGGACTACTGAGACGGTTTGGAAACGGCTTGGAGACGGTTTTGAAACTTGTCTCCGAAAAGTCTCCGAGACCTCTCCTCAGTCCCCATGAAGTGTCATTAGTCGCGGGAATCGTGGAAACTACATTGAGACGGATTTGGGACTACTTTGAGACAGTTCGGAAACGGCTTGGAGACGGTTTTTAAACTTGTCGCGGAGACGTCTCTTAGAGGTCTCCGAGATTCCTCGTGACTTGTGGAAGATTTGTCACGTGGTCTAGATTTGTAGTGGAAACGTCCCGCGAGTTTTGGAGACAGATTTGGGACTACTTTTTTAAAGCTTTGAGACAGTTTTGAAAATTGTCGCGGAAACGTCTCTAACACGTATCCGCGACGGAAAAAAGAAGTCTCTGTAAATTGAGATACCACCATAATCATTGATTTTAACATGAAATGCACGTTTTTATATCATTATCATGTCATTCACAGAGAAATGACGCCAAATATCAATATTTTGACATTTTAAGGTCATTGACCTCTAGAGGTGATCGGAGGTCAAATTTGACTTACCTCCCGATTTTAAAATGAAGGTTATGGCATGTACTATCATTGGTAAGAATTTCATGCTTTAGTCAAAATCTGCTCAATTCGCCTAAAGTTTGGAGCTAAACAGCTCTAATATAATTAGATTTTCATGTGAAAGACCGAACTTTGCTAAATAACGCAGGGTAAATGTTTTGCATTCGCTCTCTTTTCGATATCTATGGCATGAGATTCCCGCTTTAAATAATTTTTAATCGTTACAGTTGCGAGAACTCAACAGTTCCTCCTTATTTTCGAGGGAAACGGTGACATGCATTCATTTTCTATTCTAGTTGAAGAATTATTGATTGGACTTGTTGGACAAGTGTCTTCAACGTTCCCTCTAGTCTCTATTTGTTTAACAAGACCCGGTATGATGCGTTTGAGACTTAATGTTAATTTGATTTCAGAGCCCTTCTTGTCGTCTTGTTGTACAAGTGAGTTAAAACTACAAATTATTATAAATATTCCGGAAGAGAAACTCTTCTCACATCTATTGATACCAATTTTGTTTGTCATATTTTTACGCTTGGATGAACAAAGTGCATTGTTTGCGAACATGTAAATTTAGAATTGTGCAAAAGTGGGAGTAAAATCAAAACTCTAAAAAGCTATAAAAAAAAAATTAAAAATGCAACTCCATCCTGATTAAAATGGCATATTTTTTTTTCTTCACAAACTTGTTTTGCACTCATTAACTTAGCAGGGATGCTGTTACACATATCGACTACATTTTGTGTGAAGATGATACAGACTTTTCGATTAATTTGGTGTGAATATGAGACAGATCTGTAGAGTCAGGCATGAATAAGCACACGTCAAAGACAAAATAATCACTTTTCAAAAGAATTAAGGGGCATTTTGTATGCCCTTACCAAGTTATTTGGCTAAAAATATTTTGCATTATAATTTTGGATGGAGTTGCTTTTTTGTCCGCTTTTGTTGTTTAAATCAGTTCTAGGACAATTACCCCCCAAGGACAATTATTTTGGGTCTCGCCCGGTGTCGCAGGTTTTCTATTTATTTTCTACTTGATTTTATCATAATCGTTCCGGGGGTAATTGTCCGGGGGGGGAATTGTTCCAGGTAGTAATTGTCCTTCGGGGGTAATTGTCCTGGTAGTTGTCCTGATACGAATATAAAAGAGAAAGAGAAAGAGAAATTCATTAAGATAAATCGAGTAGAAAATAATTCGAAAACCTGCGAGCGAGACTCACAATGGCGCCACTTGATTCCAACATCAATGCCTGTAAGGGGTAATGTCCGGGAGTAATTGTCCGGGGGTAATTGTCCTCGGAGGTAATTGTCCGGGGTTATTGTCCTCGGAGGTAATTTCGGGGAGTAATTGTCCGGGGGTAATTGTCCGGGGGTAAGTCCGGGGTAATTGTCCGGGGGTAATTGTCCGGGGAGTAATTGTACTCGGGGTAATTGTCCTCGGGGAATTGTCCTCAGGGGTAATTGTCCGGGGGTAATTGTCCGGGGGTAATTGTCCTCGGGGGAATTTCCGGGGAGTAGTTGTCCTGATACGGTTTAAATCTTATCCCCATTTCTTTCACAATTCGAAATCGACATGTTCGCAAACAATGCGCCCTGTTCATCGAAGCATCAAAACGTACCCCACAAAAATGGTACCAGAAGATGTGAAAGAAGTTACTCTTTTAGAATATGTATAATAATTCGGGATTCATCGTTTGGTTTTCTTTTTATTGACAATTGTCTAGGTGTCTATTTTTATTCTGATTCACTCCGTACTGTATCACGATTTTTCAAAGTCATTGGAACTGGTGAGACTCCTTTGCATTTACCGTTTGGTCTCATTTTACAAACTTTATTTTACTTTTCACTTAATCTTCATACTTATTATTCATTTAGTAAGAAAAAACATGGTGCGTTTCATATTCCATATAATTATTGTGTTCTACTTGGAGCTCTTCTTGAACTGTCTTCTTCTATTATACGGTATAACAATATTTCAAGTCGTTTGGTCTCATTTTACAAACTTAGCAAACAAAGTCGAACAGTATAAAAATAAGATTAAATTAGGATAAATGAGAAAAGATGTACTCACCTAACAGGTCGATAGCCACGATTTCGATATCCAATCGAATCTGACTATATTCCCATCCACCTATCACAGCTAACCACATCTCATTGGTCTCGACGTATACATCCTCATGGTAGCGTATGAATCCACGGAGGGTTGTGATAACGGATTGGTTATTAGATTGGTCAAAACCAGTGCCGATTTGAACTTTGTCAAAGTCTCTCAGTAACAGATCTCGGAATACAACTCGAAATCCGTACGTAGTGTTCGTTTTGATCAGTGAAATGTTGTAGAATTGTCTCGTCCTATTTCTATATGACACCTTAATATTATATAACTGACCCTCTTGGAGATAAGTTCGTGAACGATCTGTGAAAAGAAAAGGTTATTTCAACACGTGTAGATTAAGTTTTCTATCCTCCTCACGGGCAAATGGGAATATGACAACGAAGAAAATAAATATCGACATATCTCAGTTTGAAATTCTAAATAATATATTCATTGGACAATTGATTCAAAATGCTGGCGGGTATTGTGAAGATTCTGAATAATGTAAATAATACAACTTGAAGGCCTTGTGATTTTCCATTCTCCATTCTGATGTGTTTTGATTTGGCTTCAAACCAATCACAACTGGGTTAGTAGCTAATGAATGACTTCGCGACCGACTGGTGATCGTTTCTTGTGCTAAATGATTTGCAATGTTATTAGTATAGCAACCAATGTCAAGATCCAGTCGTTCTTAAAGTAACTCATAAACTTACAAAAGACGTGGTTAAAGGGAGGGTGTGGGGAAAAAAATTGTTATTTTCTGCTATTTTGGAAGAAAATATCATTATAAAAAGCTCTACTATAAGATATTGCTCTTCAATTGCCCTAATAGTCATAACATTATTATTTTGCTTGGGTCCCAAAAAAAATTGTGTTTCCCCGTACGCACATTTTTGTGCAATTACATGTTACTCAAAGTTAAATTGGGTAAATTTCTTTATCATTTTGGCATTCAAAAACCTCACAGCACAAAATAATGCTTAGCTAAGCTGTTATCAACCTTTCCTAATCACTTTTAGATAATGTCTTCCACATTAATGTCACAAACAGAACAATAATGTCAGTTTAAAAACCCTTAATCATTTTTAACCCTTCATCTGAAGGTTTTCCCCAGGTAAACCGAAATCGCCCTACCCAGGTAGGCTCCTGGATAGGTCCAATTACTCACCACATTCTAATTCATCCTCGTAATAGTCACAGTTGTAGCGTCCATTGCAAACCAAAATCCCTGATATGTTCATGTTTGAGCCCGAGCAAAGAAACATGTCTAATACCAGAAAAAAAAAATACAACTCGTTTTCAATTTCATTACTCCTAATTTTCCTGGTAGTTATTAGAGAGGTGTGATACTCAATTGACCCTTTCCGCATCCGTTCCAGAATGAAGTTTATACTATTGGGCTGTATTTAAGTTGCAAAAAATAGACTTGACTGGTTCATTAGACAAGTTTATTCAACTTTTTATCCTTTCATTTTAATGTATTATCTTTTAGCATTGAATATTCCTTCAAACGTAAAACCCAAGTAAGGGGATTGATTGCTTTGTTTGTTTTGTTCATGCTTTTGACCGAACACGGAGGGTTTTTGTTGGGGGTGCAAAAAGAAAACTTGTGTCAAATTCAAAGGGTAATAATTTTTTTTTTTCTGAATTAGGTAGGGGAGACCGGGGACAATTGTAACACGGGGCAATTGTAACAACGGCTCCCATTCCTAGCAGAAACACGCTACAAACTTAAGATTTGTACAGAGCATGCGCATTTCATCGCTCCACATGCTGTTTCAGTGTTAGCAGATTTAAAGGTTTTGTGGAACTTTCTACAGCAGAAAAATCGTTTTTTGAGCATGAAAGTAATATTTCACATTACCCATTGTTTTTCTTCTGGACAAATATGTGGATGAGGTACGGCTGTCACTTTTATATATTTAGAAATAATGTTCTTAGGCCATATTTTGCTATTGTTTCAACGATGAAGACCTAAGCTAAGATAAAAAAAATCTCTCCAAATATGGTCGCCTCTGTCAGGGGCGATTGTAACAAGCTGTTACAATTGCCCCTATTCTATTTCTGTTTCTGTTAAAGTAACTCCCGTGGGAACTCGGCAGCTTTCTGCCTGCATCAGCACCAAGCTAATATATAACCAATCAGGGCCATGGAGCGTTTTTGAAAGTGGAGGTGTCGAGTGCAAGTGGTGGGGGGGGGGGGGGGGCTGAACAGGCCAAAATTCACAAATGTATGGTCATTTTATTTTCATTTTTCCGTTTTTGTACACGTTTGCTGACGAAAGGGGAGGGGGGCCTTATAAATGAGATTTGCACAACGTTGAACGTATATACCTGTCAATCATTTATTTTATTTACAAGGAAAAAATAGCCTTATTTATAAGCTCAGACATGAGAATTAAATTACTTTGAACACATCTGTCCAATTCGTTTTGTTGAAAGTGTCTTTTGTTTGTTTATCAATTTTGTTTTAATGTAATCAGAGCCTTCATTATTTTTTCCTGTTCCCCCTCCCCATAATTTATATCATTTCACTAGAAAAGAAAAGGTTGAAAATATGAAGAAAGTGAACATTGTGTAATAGGTTCATTTAATGCCAAAATTGTAAATAGGCCCTGGAGTAGACTTGGAAATAAAGAAAAACAGCAAAGAGTAGCCTCGTCGATAAGCTCAAGCATGTGAACTTCATAACTTTGAATGTACTATCTATATAATGCTTAGTAAGCATGACAAAAGATGACTATATATATATATAAACACAACACAAAAAGAAAGTTCCCCCTATTTCAAATATCAATAAATTTTTAAAAAGGAGGAGTTACAAAAATCTAATTATATGTCCATGTAGGGAATTTAATTAGCTACTATGGGACCGAATTTGAGGAAAAATCATGTTTTCATGCTTCAGTGAGCAATGGTTGAATGCAAAAATGTCATTTTTTGAAGTTCGCAAGCCTAAAATCACAACTTTGAATCAACGATATCAGACCAATTTTTAGATTTTTAACAGTTCACGCATCAGAATGTACGCAAAGCGTGCTTTCAAACATACGGAAAGGAAATTTGCGTAAAATTTCACGGTTGAGTGAGCATGCAGCAAAATTGTCAAATCTGCGATTTTTACTTCTTTGCCATGGTAAAATTGATCTAATATAATGGGATTCATGTCAAGGAAGAGTGTTTTTAACTGTTACAAAAAAAAATTAAATCAATTCACGGTTGAATGAACACCATAAAATACCATGTGAAAAACCCTAAAGAAATATTCTTTCCATTTTGTACACTAAAGATCATATGAATATCTGTTTTTGTATTATTTTTATGACCGGTGCACGTGTATACATGATCAAATTGCATTTATTAAATTTTTCATGCTTCAGTGAGCATGTGGCACTGGAAAAGCTGTTTTTTTTATTTAGAGACCAAAATTAAATTGCTTACTTTGCTTAACCATAACAATTTGTTTGAAAGTATTCATTTGTTTTCATTTTCGCAAAAATCGCAATTTTTCATGCTTCAGTGAACACAGGATATGAAAAAAACATGAAAAAATGAAGAAAGTTTGCGGCCCTGGCACGGCCTATTGGCATGTCCGATTCTTAATTTGACCTAAGTTCGTGTTAGTTTAATGACTTCTTAGAGATTTGTGCCAAGTTTCAAGAATTAACTCACAGTGTAACGACCGAAAAAATTACAATGAAAATGGGCAATATTTGACTTTTGTTCACTATTGATGTCCTCCCCATTGACTTTACGTATAGAGTTTGAACAAAAAGTGAACAAACGTCAAATATTGCCCATTTTCATTGTCATTTTTTTGTTCGTTATAATTTGAGTTAATTCTTGAAACTTGGCACAAATCTTTAAGAAGTCATTAAGTAACAGGAACTTAGGTCAAATTGAGAATCGGACCTACCATTAGGCTGTGCCAGGGCCGTAAACTTTCTTCCTTTTTTCATGTTTTTCTCATATCTTGTGTTCACTGAAGCAAGAAAAGTCGGGATTTTTGCGAAAATGAAATCAAATTAATACTTTCAAACGAATTGTTATGGTTAAGCAAAATAAGCAATTTAATTTTGGTCTCTCAATTAAAAAACAGCTTTTCCAGTGCCACATACTCACTGAAGCATGAAATTTTTAATAAATGCAATATGATCATGTACACACGTGCACCCGTCATAAAAATAATACAAAAACAGATATTCACATGATTTTTAGTGTACAAAATGGAAAGAATACTTACTTAGTGTTTTTCACATGGTATTTTATGGTGTTCATTCAACCGTGAATTGATTTAAATTTTTTGCAAAAGTTAAAAACACTCTTCCTAGACATGAATCCCATCATAATTGATCAAGTTTACAATCATGGATAAAATGTAAAAATCGCAGTTTTGGCATTTTTTGCTGCATGCTCACTCAACCTTGAAATTTTACACAAATGTCCTTTCCGTATGTTTGGAAGCACGTTTTGCTTACATTCTGATGCGTCAAATGTTTAAAATCTAAAAATTGGTCCGATATCATTGAATCAAAGTTGTGATTTTAGGCTTGCGAACTTCAAAAAATGACATTTTTGTATTCAACCATTATTCACTGAAGCATGACAACATGATTTTTCCTAAAATTCGGTCCCATAGTAGCTAATTAAATTCCCTACATGGACATATCATTAGATTTTTGTAACTCCTCCTTTTTAAAAATTTATTGATATTTGAAATAGGGGGAATTTTCTTTTTGTGTTGTGTTTATAAGCTGAGACATGAGAATTAAAATAACTTATAACCTATCTGTCCAATACGATTTGTTAGAAAGGCACAGAAATATTGATTTTGACCGAAAAAGGTGCCTTTCGTGTGTTTATCATTTGTTTCATTGTAATCAGAGCCTCAGGGTTTTTTTTTTTAATTCTTGTTGTTTTAATAATTTATATCACTTTACTAGAGAACTTCAGAACTTCAAAAGTTTGAATGTATAGTCAATTATATTGCTTTGTTTACAGGGACAACAGGTAACCTTATCTATGAGCCCAAACATGAGAATTAAATAACTGTGAACATAATTTGATTTGATTTCATTCGTCGAGTGTACATGGTGTAAAACATAAAAGAAACACTGACAGGATAGCCCATGAAATCTAAAAAGGCTTATTTACTATAGTGTCCTTTAAAATGAGAAAGAGATTACGGAACCTCCCCCCCCCCCCCCCCCCTCCCCCGATTTGTTGTTTTTTTTTTAATTTGTATTATTATTATTAACAAAAATACACATTAAAAGAGAGAAAGAAGAGAGGAAGGGAGGGAAAGGGAGAGCCAGTGAGAGAGAGAGAGAGAGAGAATGGAAGGGCAGATAGGAAAGTAAAAAGGTAAAGAGGGAGTGAAAGAAGAAAAAAAGAAAGACAGAAATAAATAAATAAATAAATAAAGAAGTAGGAGAGAGAGAGAGGGAGAGATGGGAGCCCCCATAAAAGATTAAAATATATTTTCAATATGATACCTGATAATATATGTCTAATACGTTTTGTTAACAGGGCAAAGAAATATTGATTTTGCCAGAAAAAAAAAATTGAAGCTTGATTTTTCAAAAATATCTGTCATTATTTACTTCTTCTCAGAAATGTATCGCTTTAATTGGAAAAGAATGCGTTATAGTCAAATGGCGTATATATAAAGTGTTACACCACAGTGTTTAGTTTAAAGTTATATTGGGTAGGTACAAAGTAGATAAAGAACCAAAACATGAATTGATGAAGGTTCTATAGTTCTACAGTTAAATGGTGAAGCCACAGCAACCTAAAAAAAAAAAAAAAAAAATCATAAATTTTGCCCCATATCATGCAAGTGGAAAATATAATATAAATGAGTCAAGCATTGTCACGTTTCATCTTAATTAGTTTGTGTGGTTAATGATGTTTAAATCTTGGCTCTGTTAAGTGCATAGCTTTGATAATGAAAAACAAAATGTTACAATTTCATGTGTTACAATTGCCCCGTACGTCTGTTACAATTGCCCCTGGACACGGGGCAATTGTAATACTCGACCTCTTGTTTTGAAATGGTAATGGCTTCAAAATAACTTGTTGTACTTAACCCAAACCTATTCATATGCCAAGCTAAGATATGCATATTTCATTTTATTTAGTTTTAAGCAAGTATTTAGCTTTAATAAAGTTGATAGGTCAAACTTGAAAAAAACTGTTACTATTGTCCCCGGTCTCCCCTACTCCCAATCGCATTGATTGATGCTTGACACAGATCTTTGAATATGTTAGTTCTTTGAGTCGATTTGCTATAATTCTTTAAATGATTTAATCAATCATTCAAACAATCAATCAGAAAGTAATCGATCATCAATTAAGCATTCAAACAAACAATGAACTGATCAAACGATCTATTATTCAAAAGGTAAATTTAGCAATCTTTCAATCAATCAATCAATCAATCCATTTATTTATTTATTTTATGTATTCGAATATTGTTCCGAAATTATTAATCAAAATTGTGATAATCGCCTTGCGAACTTCAAAGAATGACATTTTTGCATTTAACCATTACTCACTGAAACATGACATGATGATTCTTCTTAAAAATCAGTCACATGGTAGCTAATAAAATTACCGACCGGGACATATAATTAGATAATTTAAATTCCGTCTGGTTAAAAAAAATTATTGATATCTGAAATAGGGGAAAGTTACTTTTTATGTTTCGTTTATATACAGTTGTGGCCAAAAGTATTAGAACACCTGAACCTACACAAAGCCTAAGGGATTATGAATGCCCTAGTTCATTTGCCAAAATAAGGTTAAAGATATCGTTTGTGTGCCATGAGCTTTCAAGACTTTTCAGCATAGGGTCTTACGTATATTTTGATATCAAATTTATATAGTTTCGACCGTAAGGTAATGCGCAGCATTAAAAATGGTTGCGCTATGCGCTTTTGGTTTCCCCATAGACTTGTGTATTACACATGTAGTCCAAATGCAAAAAAAGTAAAATGCCGATTATGCCGATTGCTCAAAAAGTATTTGAGGTAGAAGTATGAAACTTAGCAGGCTTATTTATTCTAATATACCTCAAATACCTGCCAAGTTTCAGGAAATTTGGTCGAATGGGGGGGGGGGGTGGATTCGCCCCCTCCCTTTGTGGTGAGATGACCAAAATAACCCTGCCCATTGAAGGTTCAGACTATTTTTTCATGAAATGAAGACACTCCTTGTACATGTATATTTTTAGAAGGAAATTTCATGAGCAACACAATGTTGAAATATTAAGGGTTAGAGGAAAATGGGACTTAAATGGGGGCTCTAAATTAAAAAATTGGGGCCCCTCACAAAAATTCCCACAGAACATATTACTAATTCACCCTATCGTATTATGAATGACATTTTTGACATTCTCATGAAATTTCCTTTCAGAAAATGAATACTTTTGTAGGCAGAGACTTGCTATTTTTAACGTTATGACAGTTTGATCCTGATAGGGGAGAGCGGGGTTATATGGAACATTTTTCACAAAAATGGCCGTAAAACAAAAGCGGATTTATTTCAAGAAACAAAGAACAATCAGCTTGAGTGTATATCTGTATGCTACAACATAATGTACCCCATAAAATTCTTAAACTTATGGTTCCGGAAAAAATCCATCTTCAACAAGACCTTGTCAAGTGTTTCAACTAACCCCACACACGGGGTTAGTTGGAACATGGTATGGGATAAGTTGAAACATTGTGCATGGTATCTTTATAATTATATTTAAACTACCTACAACATTATTACATTTGCTTTATTGATTCTAATTAAACTATTAAAGATTGGTGTTTAATTTTTTTGTTTACCGTACACTTGATGGCATCCACTCACATAGAAATATTCTAAAATAATAAAACACCTGTAGTTATTCAAGCAAGTTATGATCCATTGTGATGTTCCCTTTATATCACGTGAGAGAGTTTCCTGATAGCTAGGGTGAAAATATAAAAATTAGCCAACACATTCTTTGTGACTTTCCGAACATTTTGATGCTTGAATATATATATATATATATATATATATATATATATATGTGCGTGTAATGATGAATGATGTGTGTGCTATATGCCATGAATGCATGAACAGTGTAAACCCTACACAATGTACCATATGTGCTATTTGTATTGAAATGTTCCCATTTAATCATTATGTACATGACGATGACTTTATGTTAAATTTGTATGCATACTTTCATTTGAACAAAGACATAAATTATGATAAATTAAAAAATATGAAAATAAATCCATTCTTAATTTGTGAAGATGTTTCAGAAATTTCTGATGATAATTTATGTTCGAATATAATTGATATGGAAATTCCTATAAATGTCCAACTCAAAAAATGCTTATATACTTTTTGTGAGGAATTTCATGAAAATTATAATACTACTGAAGACAGCTTTTCTCTTCTTCATGTAAATTCCAGAAGTCTAACTCATAATTTTGATGCTCTTTGTACTATGTTAGCCAATGTTAACCATAATTTTACGGCAATCTGTGTATCAGGAACATGGTTTCAATCAAGAACAAAAACAGAATTGTATAATTTGAATGGTTATAATCTTGTAAATATAAATAGAGAAAATAAACTTGGAGGTGGCGTTGCTATATATATATATATATATATATATATATATATATATATATATATATATATATATATATATATATATATATATATATAGATGAAAAATATGATTTTACTATACGATCTTGTAACATTCCAGAATGTGACATGTTATTTATTGAATGAACATCTAAACTTTGTAAACCCCTTGTAATTGGATGTGTTTATAGAGCTCCAAACACAAACATTGATATATTTATAGATGTAATGAACAAATGCTTGGATGTTGTAAAAAAAAAAACACAGAGTTGTACATAATGGGTGATTTTAACTTAAATTTGTTAAATGCATGTTCGCATGAAAAAACAAATACTTTTTTTTGAGAAACTATGTTCTCTCATAATTTGTACCCTCTGATTTTAAAACCAACAAGAATATCAAAGACTAGTGCAACTTTGATCGATAACGTTTTTTGTAATGCCTAGATAGTACAATTGACTCTGGTTTGTTTATTACTGATGTGTCTGATCACTTTCCTATATTTTGCATTAAAAGAAAGAAAAGGATAATTATAGAAAGTCAACCAAAATACAAAACAGACTGATCAGTGATCAAATCATTCTCAAATTCAATAGAAAACTATATGAGGTCAACTGGAATTGTGTTTATAATTATAATAATGCAAATGATTGTTACAATATTTTCATGTCTATTTTTAACTCGTTATACTCTGAATGTTTTCCAAAATTAAAACCCAAGTCCAGTAAGAAATGTACCTTTCAGAAACCATGGTTGACAAAATGTTTAATGAAATCCATCAATAAAAAGAGCCAAATTAATAGAAGGTTTTTGAAATGCCACTGTAATAAATATAAAGAAAAGTATGTCAAATATAAAAACACATTAACAAATTTATTGCGTACTGCAAAATCTGAATATTTCCACCGTATTTTCAATAAAATAAAGGGTGACACGAAAAAGATTTGGAGTAATTTAAATGACATACTTGGTAATAAAAAGCGAAAGAAACTACCTTCAGTTATGCATCATGATGATGTTTAATTGCACTCGTTACAGGACATAACAGAACATTTTAATTCATACTTTTTGAACATTGGACAAAAATAGCAAAACATATCATACCTGCTGTAAACGTTTCCTTTGATTCATTTTTAACTGGAAATATGTCACCAAATTCTATATTTATAAAACCAACTTCTATTCATGAAATACTGAAAATAGTCTCTTATTTCAATGCTTTTAAGTCAGGTGGACCTGACGGGATAGATCCAAAAGTGATAAAGAAATGTATATTTTGCTTTGTTGAGCCTCTGTGCCATATATTTAATCTGTCAATTTGTACAGGAAATGTTCCAAATGGTTTGAAACTAGCACAGGTAGTACCAGTTTATAAAAAAGGAAAATCAAATGACATTACAAATTACAGACCAATAGCTATTCTTCCTCTATTCTCTAAAATTCTTGAAAAAATAATTCATGAGCGTTTATACAACTTTTTACAGATTGATGATATTTTAACTGATTCTCAATTTGGATTTAGAAAAAAAAAAAATTCAACTGCCTTAGCTGTTTCAAACTTATGCAATCATGTTCAAAATGAAATTGAAAAAGGTAAATATTGTGTTGGACTATTTATGGACCTGTCAAAAGCATTTGACACCATTGGCCATCACATATTATTACAAAAGCTCAGTTTTTACGGTGTCAGATGTGTTGCATTGAATTGGTTTTAAAATTATCTTTCTGACAGAAACCAGTATGTGATGGTCAATGGTGTCAAAGCATCTACTCAAAACAGCCACTGTGGTGTTCCCCAAGGTTTTGTATTGGGCCCTCTCTTGTTCCTTATATATGTAAATGATATAACTAAATCTTCTTCTCTTATTGAATTTTCTTTGTTTGCTGACGATACATGTGCGTTAATGAGCGATAGCAATATAAAAACACTTGTTTCGACAGTAAACAGGGAGGTATCAAAGGTTTCCACCTGGTTTAAAGTATTAAAAAAAAATGATCGTTAAATATAACCAAAACAAATTATGTCATATTTAGGTCAAGGAACAAGAGAGTGCCTAATGATTTATCGCATATTGTCATTGATAATTTAATTATATCTAAGATGAGTAGCTTAAAATTATTTCTAGGTATTACGATAAATGAATTTTTAGATTGGAGTATACATATTTCAGAAATTTCTAAATCACTTTCCAAATATACTGGTATCCTATCTAAACTAAAATTCATACTTCCCAACAATGTAATGCATATTTCATACGGTTCACCTTTTATACAATAGCCTTGTCTTGCCTCATCTAAATTATTGTAATTATATTTGGGGTAATACTTATAAATCACATCTTAAAAAGCTATATATTTTACAGAAAAGATGTATTCGTTTAATAACAAAGTCACATCCACAAAGTGCAAGTAAACCCCTTTTTATACATACGCAAACTTTGCCTTTAAAAGATTTGATTACTTTAAATATTTTAATTTCCATATACTCCATAAGGCATGAAATTTTTCCTGATAGGTTTACTATTAATTCAAATGTTCATTCGTATGCAACTCGTCAAAAAGACCATTTTCACAAACCTAAAGTAAGGCTTACTTCTTTGCTAAATTCATTTACAGTCACTGGTATAAAAAAATGGAATCAATTATCAATTTCTATGAAATAATGCACTTTACTATCCACATTCAGAAAACAATGTCGAAATTATCTAATAGATGGCTTTAAAAAAATGAATGGTAGGGTTGTATGATATTGTGTGTGTGTGTGTGTGTGTCTATGCGTTAGGTTAAGCTATTTTCTGCCTTTATGTTTCAGTTTTGTTCTGTAATGAAATGTATTTTTGTATATTGGGCCATGACTTATAAGCTTCACTTTGGTCCAAACCATATTACGCACCTATCTAAATGTCATGTATAATAATTTGTTTATTTCTTTGTAATGTGTTATTTTGCTTTTTATGGTTGAATAAATTTGAATTGCATTGAATTGAATTAACATGGTAAAAACAAAACGACATCGAATGCAACGCCAAAGAATTAGATCCATCTCAGGATATCGTTGAAAATTCTTTTAAAGACCAAGGTAAGTTTATATCATAATTCTATTTTTAACGCAAATCCCGAGCATGGAAGAAATTGTGACATTAAATTATTATTGTAGCCCCACATGCTCAATTCCACGTTAGTTGTATGCTTATATAATGGAATACTAGTAATTTGCAGAACACGCTCCATACTCGGATGGTGTGCTGAATGATTATAGTTATGAAATGATGATCGATAATTAGTATCATTGAATATATTAATGTAAAGAATCAAAGGAAAGAGTTCCTTTTGCGACAGCCACTCAAAAAAAAAAAAAAAAAAATCAATAACAACACACCTGTGCGCTTCGTGTCTATAATTTATCGGACGTCCACTTTTTGTTATTCAAAATTAATAAAAAAAAAAAAAAATCATCGGCAGTGTGCAAGCCGTCTCGTGGGTGTAGTGGTGTGAAAGTAAGACAGTGACACTGATGACTCGGGTTCGACTATTCCTCTAGTGTTTTTTTTTAAATAAATAAACTGCAAGTTGTATTTTGTTGTTATTTTGTTATTATCAAAATATCATTTTTTTTTTAAATATAACCCTAACCATAAACCTAACCCTAGGCTATGTTTAAAATATTATTATAAACCATTTCCACGTGTATATTTTTCAATTTGGGTAGCTGTCGCAAAAGGAACTCTTGCCGAATCGAATTTTAATTTGTAAAAGATGAGGTGGTGCAGCCCCCCCCCCCCCAAAAAAAAAATAAATAAATAAAAAATAAAAATAATAATAATAATAATAATAATAACATCATCCTCTAGGTTACTTGCATGTGAAGTACCCCAAGGTTCTGTCGGCGGGCCCACCTTGTTTTTTGTTTATCTTACCGGCCTTCGTACTATTTTTCAACGTCATTCTGTTCTTTATCATTTATATGCAGATGACATTCAGATTTTTGTTTCCTTTCTTCCACATCAAGCTACTCAAACACTGCGCAAATTGGAAAACTGCATCTCGGAAGTTAATGACTGGATGAATTCAAATTCTTTGTTGTTAAACCATAGTAAATGCGAGTTTTTGCTTTTTGGTTCGAAATCAAATTTGAATAAGTTAAATGTCAACTCCATTACTATTTCAGGTAATGATGTACCCTTGTCGTCTTCATGTCGCAATCTTGGCGTCGTATTAGATTCCCAAATGTCTATGTCAAACCAAATCACTAGTATCTGCAAATCAGTTCGCTATCAATTGCGCAATATTGGCTTTATCCGGAAATATCTTACTCGTTCTGCAACAGAGAAACTTATTCATTCACTCATTTCTTCTCGCCTCGATTTTGGAAACGGATTACTTTATAACTTACCAAACGTACATATTGCGAGATTGCAAAAGCTCCAAAATGCAGCAGCGCGTATTGTTTCGTTGACAAGCAGACGAAGTCATATCACACCGATTTTGCAAAATCTCCACTGGTTGCCCGTAAAAGAACGTATCAATTTCAAAATACTACTTTTGGTCTACCATATTATCAATGAAACAGCCCCTGAGTACAATAGATCTTTATTAATTAAATACCAACCCACACGAACCTTACGGTCGTCTTCCTCTGGTCTTTTGCAAATTCCCTTGTCAAAAAAATCATGGGGGAGCGAGCTTTTGCTCATGCCGGTCCAGCCCTGTGGAATACACTTCCACAGGTGCTGAAAGATTCATCCTCATTGGAAACGTTCAAGACGAATCTTAAGTCTTATTTGTTCACTTGTGTTTTTTCTTGAAGACAGACATTCATCCTTGTGTACTATTCTTTGTATTACTTTGTAAAAGCGCCTTGAGCATTTTATTTAAATGGAAAATCGCGCTATACAAATCCCATGTATTATTATTATTATTATAATAAATAAATAAATAAATACATAAATAAAAAATAAATAAATAAATAAAATAAATAAAAAATAAAAATAAAAACTGACAAAATGAAATAAATAAAAACATTTTTTATTTAACATTTATTTTTCATTAATTTTTCATGCAAAATGCCAGACACCTCCATAGTATCTATAACAAAAGTGTCAACCACAGATAACGCTTCGCAAACAGAGGTATCACTCAAACACTTTGCATCTATCCTACGAAGACAGACAGCTTACAGACCCATCGGCTTTCACGCGCTCCAGATTCATAGAATGTGTTTCTTCGTCAGACGATTCCTGCTTATTTTATACCGGTGAGTTGTGTTTATGATTGTTCACCTATTTTGCAATAATGTATGATCATGAGCAATGTATACACGTACATAACAATATTTCCTATTATCTTAATTTATAACATGATATTTATTCCCCCTTTTACATGATTGAAGGTGATCATGCTGAGCCATTTGTTCAACTCTCTGAAAGAGAAGGCATCAAAATGAGGTACTGGAATGGATTCAAAACACCGAAAGCTTCTCCAGCTAGATCTGAGGTATTTTCACTTCATGTTCTATAATTCTGTACTTGAATCTGTACATTAAAATCATTTTTGAATAACAATCTCACCTTTTAGAGGGAGTGTATTTTAGATATTGGACTAAATGGTTTATTTCGCCAATTGAATGCCAACATTTCTTTAATTAGAGCTTTGCAATATTATTGTCATTGCAGGGTATTTTTTTTTTATTGTTTCACATATTTAATTGCAATTTACTTATATATTAGCTTATAGTATATTATGTCTCATATTTTTATTTTTGGAATTAACACACCTTTCCAATATGATGTGGTCATGTCGACTTAAAAGAGACTCAACAACTGCTTGAACGCCTTTTTTAAACACAATTTGAACCATTTTAAACTGATTTTTTTTTAATGATTTTTTAAGTTATGAATGTTATGATATTGTTGTTAACTCTTTGCATGCCATATTAATTTTAAGCATAAAAAAGAAGACTTTTCTCTTTAATTATTAAAAATAGTATAACAATATTTGCTTAGTATGAACTACAAGAAATTATGCCGCAGAGCCGGTCCGAGCATTATCAGTGATTTTCATATCTTTTAGTCCAGCCATTACAGAGAAAATGAATTATTACTATTGTATAGTTAATAAGTACAATTGTGACTATAGTCGAACTTGGCAGGCAAAGAGTTAATGTCACATAAATTGCAACACTGAATTCACCTGGCTGGACAATAGGTTAGAGCAGTCCGCAGACTGTAGTTATTTAGTTATCTTTGCCCAAGGCCTGGCAGCCCAGCCAGGTGAAAACAGTGTCTTAATATTTTTGTGTTCTTTAATAATATGTTTTTATATGAAATCACTTTAATTTATATTGTATGTCATCTTTCTGCCAAATAGAATAATAATAATATAAATAATAATAATAATAATAATAATAATAATAATAATAATAATAATAATAATAGTGATAACTAATTTGAATGACTATTTTAATAATTTAGTAAATTTGAAAATCAAATGAATTCAAGATCATGATGAGACAGACAAATATTTCAATTATTATATAGATGCCCTTCCAGGGACTTTATCATGCTTGTCTAATAATTTTTTTTATTTTAATGGCCTTATTTTTCAGGCACATCGTTCAAGGATATGGACTGTGTATGAAGAATTCAATATGACACTTTTCCGTCTTCGACGTGGTTTTACAAATCATGGACTGGCAGATAGATTTGGAATTGGAACACTTTGGACCTTAAACTGCGACCACTTCTCATCAAACGGCCAACAAAGGAACAAGTTAGGCAAGTCTTCTGAAGAGTTTTAGATATTTCAAGAACACTAGAACAATTATAGAGTGTACTGAAATATTTAACCCCACCAACGCCTTGTTCTCAAAGAATAACTTGGTCATCTTATAAACATCACAATACTCCCAAGCTCCTAGTTGCAACATTTCCAAGGGGTACCTTCATTTTTCTCTCTCAGCTTTGGAGGTAGTGTATCAGATTAAAAGATCACACAAGAATCTGGTTGCTTGAACCACATTGAACATGGCGATGGCGTCATGGCTGATCGTTGTTTTCTCATAAGAGACCTCCGAGCAAAAAGGGGGAGCAACACTCAAACATACCACCATGTGTACATTGGAAGCATCTCAACACACACGCCACAATGAAGACACGTCGCATTGAATCAGCAAGGATTCACGTTGAACGTGCTATCGGACGATTTAAGACTTTCTCAGAGTATTGGATGGAGTTGTACCTTTGTTGAGCTGGGGGAATATTTGCTATTTGTTATTGCTGAAATTTCCAAGACAAGCTGAACTTCAGATACATGCTATTTCCTTCATTTCTAATATCATTATTATTAATATTATTATTATTATTATTTATTTTTATTATTATTATTATTATTATTATTATTATTTTTTTTTTTTTTTTTTTTTTTTTTTTTTTTTGGGGGGGGGGGGGGGGGGGGGTTCTATTCTGCATATGTACCACGTAGTGTACCAGTACTTTACCTTGTTTTGAATGTATGCAAGCAAAAGCAATACGTATACCATACTTATTATATTATTTGAAGTGAAGGTGATGATTGGGAATTTCTTCATTGAAACTAATATTTTCGAATTTATATTTATGCGTTTTAATTTACTTTTTTTTATATTTGTATTAGACTTTTCCATTCTTCTCCATCCTGGTCTCTCTCTCTCCCTCTGTTCTTCCCTCTTGTTCTCCTTTCACTTTTACTCTTACTCTGTGTCGTCCTCACCCTCTCTTCCTCCTTGCTATTTAAGTGTTTTGGCCTCACAAATTTGCTTTTAGTACAGTAATAACACTATGATGTCTTGACATGCTATTTACTATGTAATCATCATTACAACAATTCAGAGTATCTGCTATCATGATAATGTTAACTATTATGCTATATATTTTTATAATTTATGTTGTACCATCTGTGTATATGGCCAATGCTCGATCGATAATAAATTTGATGAGTTTTATTGCATGGTCCAGAATATTAACAATGATCTTGTATGTGTCAGTGAGACCTGGTTCAAAGACGATGTGACACAGAGCGTCTTTGACATTCCTGATTACATTATGTTCTGGAAGAACAGGAAAGGCAGACAAGGTAGAGGTGTCGCTCTATATGCCAAATCCTGTCTTAACCCTACTTCCACACCAATATCTATTCCAGATGACCTTGAAATTGTGTGGGTACAACTCAGGCCTCCTAGACTGCCGAGATCTGTATCATCTATTTTCGTTGCATCCATCTACTCTCCTCCTGGTGACGTGCATGAACAGGCTTTCATTCAGTCTCTAGTTACTACTCTTGACGACATTTTCACCAATCATCCATACGCAGGATCATTATTGCAGGCGACTTCAATCGTCTCAACATAGCCCCACTTCTCAATGCTCACAGGCTGAAACAAGTAGTAAACCTGCCTACCCGAAATGATGCAATTCTAGATAAGATTATCACCAACATGGATTCTTTTTACAAGTCTGTGGAGCTCGTAACACCTGTAGGAATGAGCGATCACAATGGGATAGCATGGCAATCGTTGCACAAACAAAGCAAGCAAAATGAAATTAGACGAAAAAATCTTCGACCAATGCGTGAATCGGGTATCCGAACCTTTGGAGATTGGCTATCACATAAGGATTGGACACCCATTTACACCGAGTCCTGCGTCGAAAGTAAATGTGAGATTTTTTTTATTCTGAATTGAACTATGCAATCGATCTACATTTCCAAAGCAAATCTGTTAGAATGCATGTCTCTGACAAGCCGTGGATTACACCGAGGGTGAAGCAGCTGATAAACCAGCGTCAGGCATCTTTCAACCAGAACTCTTTAGACTGGCGTGAGCTGCGCAACAAAGTACAAAGACATATAAACGAGCTAAGAAGTCTTTCTACCGTGATCGAGTCCAAAAATTAAAGCGAGAAAATCCAAGATCCTGGTACAAGTACTTAAAACTCATGACCACGAACTCGAAACAAGAAATGTCTCTATCAATTCCGGAAGTTGATACAAATGATGAAGTGGCAATAGCTAATGCCATCAACTCCCATTTTGTTGAAATATCCAGAGACTCGCGTGCTCTCGATTCAGCTCTTCTACCTGCATTCATACCCTTTTTGCCAAACACGATCCCCTCTGTCCAGCCATGGTCCGTCTACAAGGAGTTGTTGAAGACCAAGGTTGGCAAAAATCCATGAATTTGCCCTAGAACTTAGTTCTCCGTTGTGCCACATCATGAATGCCTCTTTTAAACAGGGCATTTTACCTAGTTGCTGGAAGAAAGCCATCGTGGTGCCCCTTCCCAAGGAATCCTCTCCATCGCTTGAAAAGCCACGCCCAATAGCCTTAACAGACCACTTTGCTAAACTTCTTGAACTTTTCGTAAATCGTTGGCTTCTAGCTGACATCGGCAAAAGCATTGATCCTCAACAATTTGGCAACCGTCATGGGATGCCTACAAGCCACTATTTATTGAGCTTAGTTGAGTACTTGCAGGCAAACGCGGATAAGCCCAATACTGTCACCTCGATCGTTCTTACAGTTTTTTTCAAAGGCGTTTGACCTAGTAGACCACAATGTAGCAATCAATAACCTGTACATCACTGGAGCTAGACCTTGTCTCATTCAGTGGTTGTCCTCGTTTCTGAATAATCGTTCTCAACAGGTACGCTATCGCCATCAGCTTTCATCATCTATATCAACCAAAGCAGGTGTACCTCAAGGAACCCGGTTAGGTCCCTTAATTTTCTTGTGTGTTGTCAATGAAGTCCTCAAATCGTCTGTAGCCAAGAGGTGGAAATACGTAGATGATCTGACTATAGCCCAAAGCCGTTCTTTGAATGCACCATGTACGCTTCAAGCTATTCTCTTTGAATTTGAACAGTGGTGTGATAATTCATGTTTGCGACTTAACCCTCTCAAGTGCAAAGTAATGCAAGTAGCCTTTACACGTCGACAACTCCCACCAGCACATTTTATATTAGGAATGTCCATCATACCAGAATGTCAGCAAGTCAAACTGCTGGGAGTCATCATCCGAAGCGACCTAAAGTGGATCGACCATGTCAACCACATAACCTCAAAGGCATCTAGGAAACTCTACCTCATTTGGTTACGTAAACGCTTCGGAATGCCAACATCTGATCTGTTAACGGTATTCACTTCCTATATTCGCCCTATTTTTGAATACTGTTGCATTGTGTGGAACTCATCTCTTACTCAACAACAAAGTGCTCAAATTGAATCAATACAGAAAACAGCACTGCGTATCATACTTGGTGCCCAATATTAATCGTATGATCAATCAGTGAATTCTTGCCACATAACCTCGTTGAAAGCTCGGCGTGATGAGCTATGTAAGAAGTTCGCATCTCAGTTGTTCAAGAGCCATCGAGAATGGCTCCCTGCAGCCAGATCCTCCCGAAGAGAACTTAGAAACAGTCACAAACTCATAGAGATTCGTTGTAGAACTGGACGGTACCGGAAAAGTGCGATACCATTGTTAGATTGCTCATTGCCGATCCTTAGTAACTCTTTTATTAATATGGATATGTATGTTTAACCACAATAATGTTGGTATTTTTGCGACTGCTAAATCCTTCACAAATATGTATGAAGTTTGGTTATTTATTTATTTATTTTTTTTTGTATATGTAAATTCTGATTGAAAATGAAAGTTGGCAACATCTCACTTTATTTAGGCCAAATTTCATTGTGGGGCGAAGGGAGGGGGGGGGGGTGCAGGAAACAATAATTGTATATCTTTTCATGTTTTACATGAGTTACAATGTATCTTGAGTATTCATCTAAACACAAAACAAAAAGAAAGTTCCCCCTATTTCAGATATCAATAATTTTTGAACCAGGAGGAATTTTTAAAATCTAATTATATGTCCATGTAGGGAATTTAATTAGCTACCATAGGAGCGAATTTTAGGAAAAATTATCAAGTCATGCTTCAGTGATTAATGGTCGAATGCAAAAGTGTCATTTTTTGAAGTTCGCAAGCCTAACATCACAACTTTGATTCAATGATATCGGACCCATTTTCAGATTCTAAACAATTTACACGTCAGAATGTATGCAAAACGTGCTTCCCAACATACGGAAACGAAATTTGCTTCAAATTTCATGGTTGAGTGAGCATGCAGCAAAAATTGCCCAAACTGCGATTTTTACTACTTGCCATGGTATAATCGATTAAATGTGAAGGAATTCCTGTATTGGAAGTGTATGCTACCAATATCCATCCATTCACGGTTGAATGAACCCATCAATCAACTAAAAAATAGGCCATTTTAGAATTATGAAGAGTCACTTTATTAATTTTATGCACTAGAAAGCATCTTGATAACATTTTTGGGGTTTTATTTATATTCTTTGGGCACGTGTCAATGATCCTATGGCATTTATTTAAAAATTTATGCTTCAGTGAGCACGTGAGACTGGAAAAGCCCTTTTCTCACGTACGGACTAAAATTCAAATTCTTATTTTGATTGAATATAACAATTCTTTTCGGGGAGTACTTTTGATTTTATTTTCAAAGAGTCACTTTATTAATTTTATGCACTAGAAAGCATCTTGATAACATTTTTGGGGTTTATTTATATTCTTTGGGCACGTGTCAATGATCCCATGGCATTTATTTAAAAATTCATGCTTCAGTGAGCACGTGAGACTGGAAAAGCCCTTTTCTCACGTACGGACTAAAATTCAAATTCTTATTTTGATTGAATATAACAATTCTTTTCGGGGAGTACTTTTGATTTTATTTTCATAAAAATCCCGATGTTTCACGCCTCAGTGGGCACAAGATACAAGAAAATCATGAAAATAAGAAGAAAGTTTCGGGCTTCGTCATGGTTCAGTGACTTTTCGAATATGTAATCTGAGTAACGATCATGCTAGTTAGAGACCAGTTGAAGCTATGTGCAAAGTTTCATAAAATAATTCACAATCGAATGGACAAAAACTGACAATTAAAATATGCCAAATTTCACTTTTGTTAAACTTTTGTTAAACCTCTGTACATAAAGTCAATAGAGGAGGAAATCAATGCCTGACAAATGTAAAATTCGGCAAATTTCATTGATGATTATTGTTAATTCTACCGTGAGTTATGTCACGAAACTTGGCACACAGCTTCAACTGATCGCCAACTAACATGATCTTGATTCAAATTACGTACTCGAAAAGTCACTGAACCATGACGAAGCCCGAAATTTTCTTCTCATTTGCATGATTTTCTTGTATCTTGTGCCCGCTGAGGCGTGGAACATCGGGATTTTTGTGAAAATAAAATCAAAAGTACTCCCCAACAAGAATTGTTATATTCAATCAAAGTAAGAATTTGAATTTTAGTCTATACATGAAAAAAGGGCTTTTCCAGTCTCACGGGCTCACTGAAGCATGAATTTTTAAATAAATGTCATAGGATCATTGACATGTGCCCAAAGAATATAAATAAAAACCTCAAAATGTTATTGAGATGGTTTATAGTGCATACAATTACTAAAATGGCTCTTCATAATTCTTAAATGGCCTATTTTTTGGTTGATTGATGGGTTCATTCCACCGTGAATGGATGGATATTGGTAGCATACACTTTCAAAACAGGAATTCCCTCACATTTGATCGATTATACCATGGCAAAGAAGTAAAAATCGCAGTTTGGGCAATTTTTGCTGCATGCTCACTCAACCGTGAAATTTGAAGCAAATTTCGTTTCCGTATGTTGGGAAGCACGTTTTGCATACATTCTGACGTGTAAATTGTTTAGAATCTGAAAATGGGTCCGATATCATTGAATCAAAGTTGTGATTTTAGGATTGCGAACTTCAAAAAATGACATTTTTGCATTCGACCATTAATCACTGAAGCATGACTTGATAATTTTTCCTAAAATTCGCTCCTATGGTAGCTAATTAAATTCCCTACATTGACATATAATTAGATTGTTTAAATTCCTCCTGGTTCAAAAATTATTGATATCTGAAATAGGGGGAACTTTCTTTTTGTTTTGTGTTTAGTACAAAAAGTACAAAAAGTGTCAAATTTTTACCAATGAGGGAGCGAGTTGGCTCAGTCGGTAAAGCGTCTGCCTGTCGAACCAAAGATCGTGGGTTCGAGTCCACCCCGGGCGGATGACTGAAGCCTGCGTTGTGTGTTAACGTGCCCCTCTCCTGTTTCATAGACGCAGTCTATGTAACAGTAGAAAACACTCCGTCCCTCGGATAGGACGTTAAATGGAGGTCCCGTGTAAAGGAGAGTCACAACCTTTGCACGTTAAAGAACCCACTGCACTCTTCGTATAAGAGTAGGGGGAAACCCCGGTGCAGTGGTCCGCCTGCATACCCCCAATATGTTATATTGGGAGGAGAGACCTGCGGGTTACAGTGATTCAGTTCGCTTTTCGCCTTCCATGGCACAGGTGACGCCAAAATGAATAAGAATAATAATAGTCTTACAATATTAATAAAACATTTTTCACAACCTCTTTATAGTTTATTAATTCCCTTAATTTCAATGTAGCATGTTTCGGGCTTTATTACCAAATTATAGAAAAGATGACACAAATTCTTTGTTAACTGTTCATTTGATTGATTTCCAATTTCAAGATAAATACGAATGCTTGAATCTAATCCCAGATGATAATTATTCAATGAAATTAACTACTCTATTGTATTGAATCAGTGACTCAGGAGACATCTCCACGACTCTCAAGACTCAAATCGCAAACTAGTCTAGACTCATGGCCAATAAGATATGGCATTGCTCTTTGAAAACAAAAGCATGAACATCAGAGCTGTTAAACTGAAATAAAAGTGAAGCACAGACTAATGAATAGAATTTTTGTAATGTATTCCTTTTCATCAAACTTGGAATGGGCTAAAAATGACTATTCTATTCTATTCTAGTGCCGTATCAATTGACTTTGGCGATCATGCTGTTCCACAACTCTCTGTCTCAAGCCTTATGCATTATGGCTTGTGATCCACTATCTTCTATTCCTTTCTCTTCAAGCCATTTCTTCAAACTGTCCATCAACAGTATTCTTTTTCTCCCTCTACCTCTCTTCCCCTCGATCTTTCCTGTCAATGACAAATTCTCCAGACCATCTTTACGTATTAAATGTCCTAGAAATTTCAACTGTCTAATTCTTATATTGCTGAGTACTTTGTGGTTAACATTCGCTCTTCTGAGTACATTTTCATTGCTAACTCTATCTGTCCATTTGATTTTTAACATTTGTCTAAAGAATCACATTTCACAGCTGTCTAGTCGTTTCTTCATATCTGTTGTTATTGTCCAAGCTTCGCTTCCGTACATTAAAACGGGATGAACATAACATTGCAGCACTCGTATTCTGGTTCTCATACTTAGTGATTTGTTTGTGAGAAGATTGCGCAGCTTTGAAAAAGCAGACTTTGCCAAGGCTATTCGTCGTTTGATCTCTTTCTCGCATCTGGCCTCTTCTGTGATGATGCTTCCAAGGTAATTAAAGGACTGTACTTGTTTGATGTCTTTGTCTCCCAGTTTCAGGCTGCATCTTGGGCTGTCCTTTTTGCAACAACTAAGCTTTCTGTCTTTTTGTAGTTGATGTTCAGTCCCATTCTTTCACTTTCTCTAACTACTATGTCTAGGAGTTTGTGTAATCCTTCTGCAGATTCTGCTATTAACACTGTGTCATCTGCATATCTAATATTTGTGATGTTGTGTCCTCCTACTTGGATACCTTTTTCGCTCTCTAGGTTTCTGAGTATGATCTCACTGTATAGATTGAACAGATCAGGAGACATTACACACCCTTGTCTCACTCCTCTC
>CALNVZ010002202.1:90469-101657 GCA_940671915.1 Paracentrotus lividus | reverse complement strand
TTGGGGAGGGGGCGGGGGAGCAGCTTTGCTGCTTGGCTTCCAGGCCAGGCAAGCAGGACTGGCCGTGAATGAAGCAAACCCAATGGCCAGTGCCCAGTTGCTGATTGCCCAGTGCTATGGCGAAGTCCGAGTCTTCATTTAGTTAAAAAGCCGTAGGCCTATTAGCCTATTAGGGTTGTTATGCAATGGGAAAATATAGGTTTCGTTTGCAAGTCATGTTATTATTGGCAACATGTCTATATCTGTTTCTACTTGACCACACGAATCGAAATACTATGTCGCCAATTTTTAATAAAACCTTTGTGATCCAAAATAGGTCAAAGGTCAGGCTTTCATTAACATAACATAATTTTGTTCAAATTGTGTCAAATTTGGTATCAAATTGTAGGTTTTTTATAACTAGCAATTAAAGAATTATCTATTTTTTTCATCCGACCAGTCAACTTTCTATGAACTTTGACCTTATGTGCAGGTCAGTTGTGTCAACTAAGAATACTTGTCGATCTCTATTTTTTGGTTGTTATGCATCAAGGTAAACATAGTTATGTTAGTTGCCAACAATTTAAGCTATTACCGCCAACAGTCAATAGGCCATTAAAGTAGCGACGTTATCTCTCTCTTTCCCCCCCCAAAAAAAAAACAAAAACAAAACAAAACAAAACAAAACAAAACAAAACAAAAAAAATGACTCTGCCTTCAAAAATCAAATGTCAGAGTGACTTGCTCTGCCCAATTTTAGGTACACACATAATTGAGTTATTTCAGGACAAAGCGTCTGGGACTTGGAACACCTGAATTACCCTCTTCACTAGAGTGTTTAATAGTCCAGTAAAAATAGAGGAAAAAATGGCGAAACCCAGAACAAATTGCAACAGAAGCGAAATTTTCAGAAATGAACTATTAAAATAATATATCAAAAGTATAGGAAAATCAAAGCTGTGGAACAATGTCTAATTTACATAATTTCAAAATGGCCGCCATTATTTTTACCAAAAAATAGTATTTTGAAGAAAAGGAATGGAAATAATTATCTAAACTTAATGATTCGGGGTTTACATAAAAGAGTATTAGATTTCCTTTACAACAATGCTAATTTAAATAAAGATTAAAACTAACTTAACTCAGTTTTGTCGTTAAAAACATAATTTTCCATTTTTTCCCCAAAAAATGAATTGTTTACATATCTTTAATTTCAATGTATTAAAATTTCTAAAAAAGAGTTGCGAGTTGTTACTTTCTGAAAAGATGCCCATTAGTATGTCCTAAGATGTGTAAAGAGATTGGAGAAAAACCTTTTTTTTCTGTAAAAAGCTATTATAGGCTAAATCCATGAACGTAATATAACGTTTCTAATAATCCTAGATTAGGATAATAATCCTGAACGGAGGCCATTTCATGCAAATTAGCCATTTTCTACTGCTACAATTTGTCTGATACTCCATTTACGTTATCCAATGATCTCATTACTATCCATTACCGTATTTCTCTACCCTGTAAACATAGATATAGCCACAAAAATTAGGATTCTAATAGCCCTATAGTTCATGATATATACAGGCAAATTAATGCTGAATGGTAGCTCTTTTTATGAAAATTAGTCATTGTTCTACTGTTTCAATGTATCTGAAACCCCATTTATGTTATCTCATGATCTCATTTCTGTCAATTAACGTACCACTCTATCCTGAAAACAGAGGTATAGACATGTGTTTCTAATACTAGTAGTCCTAGATCAGGATAATAACGCTGAACGGCGGCAATTTTTTTATTTTTTATTTTTTGCAAATTAGTCATTGTTTTACTGCTTCAATTTTTTTGATACATGTTTATGTTATCTAATGATCTCAGTACTGTTCATTAACATATTCCTCTACCCTGTAAACATATATATATATAGACACAAAAATTAGGTTTTTAATAGTCCTAGATCATTTGTAGATCAGGATATTTACATTACATTACATTACAATAAACATTTTGTGCGCTAATTCCCTTAAGGCTCAGAGCGCTTACATAAAAAATTACTATTTGTCTTTCATAACTACATTGTACATTAAGGGTATTATTAATTATTCATATTGAATAATCAAAAACAAATTAAATAACATACATAAATAGAAATCAATATGACAGAAAATTTATGTGAAGAGAATTTATATGAAGAGATGGGTTTTAAGAGCCTTCTTAAACATTTGAAGAGAAGAAGACTGTCTAATGTGCAAGGGTATGTTATTCCATTATTTGGATGCTGCAACTGTGAAAGTCCTATCTCCTGCTTGGATACGTGTAATCGGATATGTGAGGCGTAAGTTATCATTTGAAGACCTGAGAAATTCTGCTTGGAGTATGTAAAGTCAAACAATTGAACAAATAAACAGGAGCTTGGTGATGCAATGATTTATAGACATGTACAAGTATTTAAATGTTATTCGCTGGGGATTGGAAGCCAGTGGAGGGATTTGATTAGTGGGTGTGCGGAGTGACTTCTACCACTTCAAACACAAGACGTGCTGCCCAGTTTTGTAGGCGCTGGAGACGGTTTATATGAACTTGGAAAGAAGAGAAAGAAGTCCGTTACAATAGTCAAGGCGGGAAAGAATTAAGGACCTTACAGCATGGTGACAAGTGGCTGATCGATATACCTGCGAATTCTTGAGATGTTTCTTAAGTGAAATGTGACAGTTTTACTAACATTTTGATATGAGATTCATACTCATATGAACATCAAAGAATGGCCTAAGTTTCTAATTGTGTCTGTGGGTTTGATTGAAGTATTTCCTATGGTAAGAGTAATATCTGGCAATTTTCTGAAATTATGAGGCGAACAAGCAATAAAAAACTCTGTCTTACTATCGTTCAACTTCAACTTGTTAATGGACATCCAATGCTTTAAATCAAAGATACAGTTTTGCAGTGACAACAATGCATTATCTAATTCACCGCTGTACGTTGGGATCAAGAGAAATATATAATTGTATATCATCCGCATATACATGGTATGATACATATGATACTTAGTAATATCACTAACCGGGAGGGTGTAAAGGTTAAACCAACAGGGCCTACCACAGAACCCTGTGGCAAACCAAACTTGGATGTAACAGGTTCAGACAATTCCCCTGCAATGTCAACTTGTGTTGACCGCACCTTCAAGATAAGACTGAAACCATTGTAGTGCATACTTTGATACAATCTCGTTGACAAACGAGAGACTAAGATGTATGGTCGATGGTATCAAAGGCAGCAGACAGGTCTAATAAAACTACAAGAATTACTTTGTTTGAATTAAGTGAAAACATGATGTCATTCTTAACCTTAATCAAAGCAGTTTCTGTACTGTGTCGGGTCTATAGGCAGATTGAAAGGGTCAGCAAGATTATTCTCTTCTACATGCTCCATCAGTCTTGAGCAAGCTACTTTCTCAATGAGCTTTCCTATATAGGTTAAATTAGCACAGGTCTATAATTCTTGATATTATCCTTATCCATTGATGTATTTTCAAGAGAGGTTTAATAACTGCACGGTGGCTCCTTTAGGAAAGATACCAGATGACAAGGAGGGATATTCACAAATGTTACTGAGTACAGGGAGAAGGTCATCAATATTCTCTTTCAAGAACCATGTTGGTATGGGGTCTAAACGACTAGATTTACTGGTGGATCTTGTATTGATTTTCAATAGCTCTTTCTCAGTAACTGCCCTTAGGATTTCAAGCGATGGTACATCATCATCCGATTTATAATTGAAATCAGGCAGTGGTGTTACAGGAATTGTATCGAGTTGATCACGGATAACATTAATTTTGTCAACAAAATATTTAGAAAATTGACAACTAAGACGAGCAGCAGAATCGTAGAATGGAAGGTGATTGGACTTCTTATTCAAAAGAGAGTTAATAATACGATACACATCTTTGTTACTACAAGAAGCTAGTTTGTCTTTAAAATAGCTTTTTTTTTGCATTTATAGTGAGTTCACAGACATATCTTTTTTCCTTCAAGTACAATTCATGATGGCGATCAGATTTAGATTTCCGCCACTTTCGTTCTACTCGTCGTCGTTCTAGACGAGCAGCATGAATCGTGTCATTAAACCAAGGCATTCGATTCTTTACAGGTCGAGTCTTAGTTGTCGCTGGTGCATGTGTGTCAAGTAATTTTTCCATTCCAGATTCATACCATTCAAACAAAGAGTCAACATTCCCAGTGTTTGGTACAGATGATAAAAATTCAGTTAGTGATTTCACAAATTGATTTTTATCGATGTTACGATACTTACGAAGAGTTGATACAGTTTGCATTGGTACAGGTTTTGGTAGTTGCAAAGTGAAACATACTATATGATGATCTGACATACATGCTTCATCAATGTAACAATCTTCAAGTAAAGGCTTATCAGATTCACCAGAGCGAATAAACACCAAGTCTAAGGTGTGCCCAAGATTGTGTGTCAGGCTATTCACACACTGAATAAAACCAGCAGCAGTTGTTGCTGTAGAGAAATGAATTACATCATTTTTAGAGGGGTTATCCCAGTGGACATTGAAGTCTCCCAATAAAATTAGCTTTCCTTGGAGAAGAGATACCTCATTTACAAAATCATCAAATTCACTAAGAAAATCTGGAATTATAGTGAATCCATTTATTGGTGACGGTGGTGGCCTGTATACAACCACGAAATTGACTGAGTAGGAACTATTAGTGATATGTATGCATTCAAATGTTGAGTAAACTAAATCATCATTTCGTCTAATACGCATCTTAAGTGGAGTTTTAAACAACATAGCAATTCCACCTCCACGAGTATTGGAGTCATGAGGCTGATTTAAGAAAGTATAACCAGGAGGGGTACATTCACCTGTGACAACATTATCATTATCATTTAACCATGTCTCGGTTAAAATCATTACATCAGTGTCATGTTCACAAATATAATCAACCAGATCAATTGTCTTATTTCTTATAGAATGAGCATTCCAAAGAGAACATCTCAAACCAGACTTAACATTAGAATTACATTGAGAAGGATATATCAAGTTATTATGATTGGATCCTTGTGACCGACCTTCGTTGCTGGTATGTCTTGATCTTCTTCCAGACGTTAGGACAGGTATCGGTGAAGTCGTTGAACAGAGCTGAGGTGTGGATGATGAACTTGACAGTTTCTTGTGTCTGATGGAGGTTTTTCTGCAGCCACCTCGCTTCCCTCTGCGTGTTTTCTTTCGTAGAATTCCATTAGACTGAATTGTGTCACAGACATCCCTTGGAAGCTGAGCCTTGGAGTGTCTCCATTTCAAAAGTTCAGCCGGGGTGTAGTGGATACAACGTTGAACTTGATGAGTAGCACGATGAATGGTGGACGTAGGAGAAACACATCCTTCTTGCAAGTTGGGCCCTGGGTTCGGATGAACGTCGCCGGCATGCAAGAGTTCTAACTGATAGGAGGCAGTGCAGTTAGAGCTGTATAAGATTCTCCTTTTTAGAAAGTGCTTTCGAATGAATGGTCCATGATGAAAAGAGTTCACAAAAGGCTGATCTTTACAAAGCACACACTCAGTCAGAGAAATGTACAAGCACAGTACAACAAAGACTCTAAGATGAATAGGTCCCATTGTGCTTAGGTTGTAATCCAGATGTTCAGGTTCATCCAGGCAGCCGGTATACAATAGCTGATGCTACTTACACAGTAATACATAGGAAGAACATGGTATATTGGATACTACAAAATCAAATTGATCCAAATATTAATACACTGAAATATGACATAAATATATAACTTTACCAACTGCAACTTGTCTAGTGGTTCCTATGTACTATTACAAATCAAGTAGTCACAATACAATTGTATAAAACCTCCAAATAACAAGTTAAATAAACTCTTAATGGAGAGCAAGCAAAAAGCATGTGCAACATGCTTGTGCGCTCATCTCATGATATACAGGCAAATTAATGTTAAATGGTGGCCAATTTATGCAAATTAGTCATTGTTCTACTGTTTCAATGTATCTAAAACCACATTTTTGTTATCCAATGATCTCAATTCTGTCAATTAACGTATTCCTCTAATCTGACAACATACATAATAGACATAGACATTATATTTCTATGACTCCTAGATCCTAGATTGTTCCACAGCTTCGATTTTCCAATACTTTCGATATGTTATTTTGAGTACTATAAGAGTTCATTGCATAACAATTTTCTGTTGCAATTTGTTCCGGGTCATTTGTTATTTTTACTGGACTATAACTACCACATGCCTAACATTGCCTGACCTAGAGGCACAAAATAATGGTATTTAACAATGATCCTTACAGGCGGTACCCTGTAAGGATACCGCCTGTAATTGTTAAGCCATCAATAGGGCCGCTGAATATTTGGTTAAGGGCGCTTACCACGCAGTGCTTAACCAATCACAGCCTTGTTGCTGTGGGCGTGGTCTTGGGAGGTTTTCCCGCCGACAGCATTGAATTTGGCTAGTATATGGTTAGCTACTGTGACCTGCATCCTCAAATGCGCTTATTCGCTAATTCAAATAATCGTATTTTATTAAAAATGCATTAATATTGAGTAACCCATTACATTAAATTTAATATTCCTCAATGTAATATTCGTGATCTGAACATTAAGCCCATAGAGCTAGAAAATAATACTATGGACTCATGAGCCATAGCAAAGATTAAAAAGCTATGTGTTAATGTGTGTGCAACAATTCATATTTCAGTGTTGGTATTTCACAGTGTGGTGAGGGTTAAATGAGAGCGTTTTAACAGTGTGCTTTACTGTTCAAACTGTAAAAATTGCTAATTTTACACTGTGCCTCACAGTGTGAAAACCAGTTCACACTGTTAAGAATCGCTAATTTAACACTGTGTTCCACAGTGTGAAATGTTGTTCACACTGTTAAAAATTTATAATTTAACACTGTGATTCACGGTGTGAAACACTTTACACTGTTAAAAATCGCTAATTTAACGGTGTGCTTCACAGCGTGAAACACTTCAACCTGTTAAAAATCGCTAATTTAACAGAGTGAAATATTGTTCACACTGTTAAAAATTGCTAAATTAACACTTTTCATCACAGTACATACAGTAAAGAAATCGCTCATTTAACATGTGAAACATTAGTCACACTATTAAAAATCGATCATTTAACACTATGAACACATTGTGAACACACTGTTAAAATTCACACTGTGTGGAACACAGTGTCAAGCACACTGTGGTCGACACCGTGACTGTGTTCTTTCCAGCAGGGTTATGTAATATAATAATAGTTTTGTATACCGAAAAATTGCAGAATTGCCTCTAAGCTGTTTAGGCAGAACACCTAAGAGAGAGAGAGAGAGAGAGAGAGAGAGAGAGAGAATGAGAATCGCCATGACACGCATGAGGGGCGCTTTTAAGAAATAATCACCGTCGATCCAAATGATGGGAAGACTATCACTTCCTAGGCAAGCTGGATAAGCTATCCCCTCCGAAGCAAAGCCTAAGGAGAGATAGTGTGTACATCCAGCTTGCCGTGGCAGTGATAGTTTGCCTCGTCATTTGGATCAAGAGGTGATTATTTGCTTAATATTCCACATCTGAAACATTATAAGAGCTCGGGGAAACCAATATTTTGGTTAAAAATAAAAGATTTCCTAGGGATCTTTAAAAAGAAAAATCCACTCAAGTCATCGATGCCTGCACTTGTAAAATAAACACGTACAATTTAAGTGCGCGCAGTTTATTTAGCGCGAAGGCCTAGCTCAAATGAGCTGAAGTGATTGTTACGTGACTAATCTATCTGTCGCTGCATGTGATGGAAAAACGATAGTACAAAAAAAAACCTGAGTGATAACGCACTTTTTTCGCACATCCTAAAATAATTGATGACGCGTTATTGCTTTACATGCTCTATGGGGGCTGAAGTGACCAGCGAAACTCAAAAGTACTATCACTACGAGTGATGATTGATGATGGGAAAACTAAAATCAATCACGTGATTGATTTTTGACCAATCCTGTTGCAACATTCTTAGTATGTGGAATATAAATCAATTTGTCTCTTTTTCAAGTGAGTCATTAAAGGTACACTTTAATAGCTTGAATAAACTCTCCTTCCGTCCCACATGACCAAATGACCAAGAGAATTAAAATCTAATTTTGTACTATTTATATAACTTCAAAATTAACACGCAAAGTCTATGACATCATGATTAAAGATGTGGACCCTATATTAAGGGGGGGGGGAGGGGAGAAGAGTAAGATAAATGGTAAGTTTTACTCACTTGAGAGGTTGATAGCTACGATACCGATATCCAATCGAAGATGACTATCTTCCAGTCCACCTATCGCAGCCAGCCACATCTTATTCGTCTCCACGTAAACATCACCGGCGTAGGTTGTGGTTCCACGGATGGTTGTGACAATGGATTGGTTATTAGATGGATCGGAACCGGTACCAATTTGAATTTTGTCGTAGTTTAAGAGATACAACCTTCGGAACTGAATTAGAAATCCTAATGTGGGGCTTGTTTGAATCAGTGTAATATTGAAGAATCGCATTGTTGAGGATTGTCCCTCCGTAAGGAAATATAGTTGATCTTCTTGCAGATACGTTTCGTTATAATCTGTGAAAAGAAAATTCTTGAACAACATTTGTATTTTCAAAGCTGTGTCCCCATCCACTTTTAGAGGCACAGGTGCCACGCCAGAAATTGTACATAACAAAGATAGTACAACGGGGAAAATAAAGCTACATTTAGTATACTATAGGTTTTCCCGGCCAATTTCATACATTTATCATTCATTTTCATTTAATGTGTATTCAAATTCTTGTGTTTGAGGAGACGGACCGACTTTAGTCAATTAATTTCGTGTTCATGCTTTGAAATTCGGTTTTAGGCAAACAAAGTAATGGTTACAAAGCCAAATTCGGATATAGGCATATAATTTCAGTATTTGTGCATTCAAATAAGTGAGAATTTGAGTATACGGAATGAAATGTCGACAGAATGATGACGAATTTGAATAGTTATTGCCGAATGTGTATGCTTATTATGTGAAGTAGAATGGGCAAATACGAAATCGATCACAGCAATCGTTAATTTTGATGATTGAATACGATTTTGACTGGCAACATTTCGATGCATCAGCGTTTTTTTCCGAAAATGAATGCCTCTTATATGCAATTGATTGACAAGACAATGAAATTGGCCGGGAAAACCTATATTAACTTTTTATAAATGGCATATTCTATTGAAAACAAAAGTAAAGGTATTGTAACGAAATTGGGCTTGGATTTATTACATTAGCGTATTCTTGTCACAGATATACTTCTAGTAGCATTACGTTATAGTGGAATCGATAGTAGACGTCATTGAGTGATTTCACGTTCGGTGTTACATTCGGTGTTAGTGTTTATTTTGGAGCAGAAGTCTGATCTAACACCGAACGTGAAATGGAAATAAAATCAGTCGGTGTTAGGTGTTGACCTCTAAATTTTGACGTATTTCCGGTTGCTGGTGTTTTATTTTGTGTCAAATGTCGTCTGCTGAACCGAGCTCTGCAGCCGGTGTTAAATTTCACGTGCAAATTTCCATTGACTAACACTAAACCCCTAGGGATTAAGAAAAAGTTCATTTCACACTCGGTGTTAGTGTTGGTGTTGACCAACGTTTGGTTTGTCTGGTGAATAATAAGGGCAGTGGAGGCTCGAGTGGCAGAGTATCAATACTTTTTACAGAATAATTAATCAATTAATATATTAGACTAAAGAGGGTACTTCAAGACCTACAAAATTGGTTAGTTTTGGGGTTAACGAGATGGATTCACAAATTGGCTACTTACTCTTCAGTCATAACAAGGGTCCTAAAAATGTCATCTAAATTCATTGGAAAAAAATGATTAGAAAATATAAAATAAGGTATTCCGTAGTAAATCATATAGGGAATAAATATCATCAACGTGGATGTCTTCTCAATCTATTTTTTTTAGGAACAAAAGGCATGATTAATCAGTGCTAACCTGAACCGATGTACGACGTTATAGGGTGGGGGGGGGGGGCTACGCGCTGCGCGGCCCGGCCTAGCTTTGAAGTGAACTAGGTAACGCTCCATTTCCTGCTGCTTGCAAAAAAGTGCCCGAGATATGAACTGTAAACTTACTGTTTCGTCAAAAAATATCCATCATGAGATAAATTTGTATCAAAGAGAGGTTTGAAGAAGGATTAATTTTCGATTTACTGATATGATTCTAACCTTTTAGGGTCAACTTCAAGTATGTTCGAACAGTTTTAAGGTGCCCTCACACGACAGCGTGTTGAGCTAACGTTTGACCAGCGTTCTTGGAATTTGGTGTGTACGTTCGAAAACTATTAATCGTTGTCTGAACGCAAATGTACGCTGAGATAAATTCATAATTTATTACACGTTCACAGTTTTGAGCATTTTCTAGCGTGTAACAACGCACTTATTAATATGTTCTGTATGCGCTGGGCATTAGCAGCGCGAACGTTATGCGCGTTGGATGTTCGTTTCTTTGTCGTTCTCTATTCGTTCCCTCGTCGTTCTCTGTTCGTCCAAATGCGTCTAATCTATCTCGGTAAGTTTTTTTTTTATTATGGTTTATCACTATTCTTTTCATTTTTTAATCAATATCTTTGAATGCATTGATTTTTTTTTCCTCCTCGATTTAAAAAAAAAATAATAATAATATAAAATCCTTCTATTATGTTGGAGAAGAGATTATGAGATAATCAATCGACATGTAATTCGATATAACTGTGGTCTCTTAATATTTATGTCATTTGGGAATTAGCTATATTATATGATGTTATATTATCAATAATACTTGAATGCTGCCAGGGCCTTTCAGAGTCGCCTCACTAAGCCTGGTAATAGTGAGTTAACATTAAAAGCCCTTATAAACACCGAGTAGGATACAGGTATAAAGTGATACGTAAATGTAACTACTATTATTAATACTCTATCATACCATGAAGTATGTTTAGAAAGATTTTCGTCAAGTGGTATTTATGTAATTTACGAAACAAACCTTAATATTTTGGTTAAGAAAAAAATATATTTTGATGTATCTAGCAATAGGTATAAACCAAAAGCCTTGGACCACGGGAAAGAATAAGAGAAACGGAAGAGAAACACAGATAGGGAGAACTGGGAAGACAAAAAGGAAAGAGAGGTAA